>JASEVX010000003.1:2961708-2987229 GCA_031761405.1 Serripes groenlandicus
ATGATAAATTGCTCATTTAACAGTTATACATTCATTCGTTGAGATTTTCCATATTTTTACTTAGATGTTTTCAAAGTGGTCTTCTGGAAAAGGATTACATATGAAAGATGATCCAGGAAAACTTACATTATGTTTCTTGCTATCAGTGTAGATCTAGATCATCCTCTGCATCCCCCAGTCTGATGAGTTATCTGAACTGATAGCCAGAAGTTTCATGAATTGTCACACAAACACTGAAACATTTTGATGAGAGAACATGACTGCACAAGCTTAAATGTATGTGCCGTGTCTAGCGTTTTGGGGATGTTATAGACTCTCCGAAACGGGATCGTATAAAGGTACATTGGCGTTAAACTAGTGTGCCCACAACTCTAGTCATTTCTCTGAAGATTCAAAATATTTTATTTAAATAGTTAGGCCATCGGTCCGTAATATAAACAATACATATATAGTTTTGCCCCCACAAAATACAATAATTTGTAATTACCTATAGATGTTATGTTACAAAATATATGCTATAGATAGGTAATAGTGTAATGAAGATACCTCTAGAACTAATTTACATGGAGACGGGCAGTGAAGGTTCTGGTGAGATTGTGTGAACGCAAAGTGTCACTCGAGAATTCACTGTACGCAGCTGTAATAAGACCCACACGTGCTATGCGTCGCTCATACACCTTCAGTTGTCACAGAAACCAAGTGGTTGGGTTTCCTTGAGCGATACATGTTTAGCGGGGTCTCTTAACAGACATCATTGTATCTGGGCTCGCTCCAACGCACAAATGAAGGCATTCGGACATTTTGCGATCAAAGTAGATATATATATCCGCTTATGCATACTCACATCCTTCCCCGGATTCTGCAATGTTAATTTCAAATAGTGCAGGTGCCATAACGTTGATACGCCTTCCTGGAAGACCACTATTTCAAAGTTTGTGTAAACATTGAGAAGGAGAGGAGTAATAACACTGTTGTCAGAACCACGCCATACTGTAGAACTATACGAAGGATGTAATGAGTCTGCGACATAGTTGGAGCAGTAATAACCAGAACCACGCCATACTGTCGAACTCTGTTTAGGATGTAATCTCCGCCATAATGGGAGCAGTAATAACCAGAACCACGTCATACTGTCGAACTATGTGAAGGATGTAAGAATCCCCGACATAATGGGAGCAGTCATAACCAGAACCACGCCATACTGTCAAACTATGTGAAGGATGCAAGAATCCCCGAAATAATTGGAGCAGTCATAACCAGAACCACGCCATACTGTCAAACTATGTGAAGGATGTAAGAATTCCCGACATAATGGGAGCAGTAATATCCAGAACTACGCCATACTGTCGAACTTTGCGAAGGATGTAAGAATCCCCGACATATGGTGAGCAGTATTAACCAGAACTACGCAGTACTGTCGTACTGTGTGAAGGATGTAAGAATCCCCGACATATGGTGAGCAGTATTAACCAGAACTACGCAGTACTGTCGTACTGTGTGAAGGATGTAAGAATCCCTGACATATGGTGAGCAGTATTAACCAGAACTACGCAGTACTGTCGTACTGTGTGAAGGATGTAAGAATCCCCGACATATGGGGAGCAGTTATAACCAGAACTAAGCAGTACTGTCGAACTGTGTGAAGGATGTAAGAATCCCCGACATATGGGGAGCAGTTATAACCAGAACTACTCCATACTGTCGAACTGTGTGAAGGATGTAAGAACACACGACACACGGGGAGAAGTAATAACAAATGTCACAACAAGAACCACGCCACCTCTGTGGAGGATGTAATGAGTCCCCATCATGCGAAAACCGACGTTCGGGACTTTGCGACCTGACTTTATTCAGATCTTGCCCTTGCCCGTTATATTTCTTGTAGCACAACCCGAAGATAGGTTTTCGTGTGACGTACCTAGTATAGTATGAAGGAACACGATGCTTTTAAGAACGTCTCCTCCCTCGTGATTTCGTTGCTCTTCGCTAACGTCATTCGATATGTGCATTCATGTCAGAAAATGAGATTATTACGTAGACAAACCCTTTTCAAATCTGCAGCAGCCAGCTGTGAAAACATCTAGATAGACAAAACATGGAATATTTCTTTTACAGACGAAATAATCTAGTTGAAAACATTGTGGCAAAAGGAAAAATGTGCTCATCATGTTGCGTCAAAATGCGTTCATATATATATGGGAAAGGGATAATTCCTTAAGGTCTTATTCACTTCCACAAATCGCGAAGGCAAAGCGTAAGTTTGAGATAGCGTTTGACTAAATTTCGTAAATTTCGTTTTAGTGTAAGTCATTTTACAGATAAGTCTGGAGGTACATTAAGCCTGTCCTGGCTCAAGACGTTTTTTGAAGCATCTTCAGTTGACAACTTTGAAAACATTATGTCATAAGAAGAAATTGCTCATCATGAGCAATTTCTCCTATTCGATAATGTACCTGCACAAGGAGGGATTTCCCATAGTGTTACCAAGATGTCGTCTGCTGCAGATTTGTCGTATTGGGAAAGGGTTAAAATGACTTAGTGACGTAATTTTAGTTGCTTGCGCAGACAATAAACTGGTTTTAGTGAAACAAAGGCCAGCTGTCCTCGAAACTATAAAACTATGAAAACGTTCTCTGTGCTCAGAATTGATCTCTATGCGCCAAAAGAAGACTTCTAATTGGTTAACTTCAAAAAGAATTTCCTCCTACCAATAAGACGAGCACGAGCACCAATTAGGAGCACAGAATTAACATTTATTGATTTAGAATGCTATGAACTCTGAAAACGTTCTCTGTGCTCAGAAATGAACTACATGTATATGCTCGAAAATAAGACTTCTAACTGGTTAATTTCAAAAATGAATTCTCTTCTGACTAATAAGAAAAACGAGCAATAACTGAATAAACTTTTATAGTTTTGGAGCCTATACATGACTTCGCTATGTAGTATATGCGCTTCGTACGGCAACATGGAGATTCGTAGCAAGGCTAGTCGGACCGTGTCTAATAGTCAGAAACACATAGTGTCCACATATCCCTTGTCCACATACAATACGTATGCAGCAGACGACTTTGAAAACATCTTGGCAAAACTATAGAGAATATATATATAAATGATTTGATTGATTGATTGATTGTTTGGTGTTAAACGTCGATTTCTGGTTAAATGACCAGTACTACTGGTCCAGTTATCCTGACATCAGCCATTCAGTCGTAATGCTAACCCCGCAACCCTGAGCCACTACTATAATGTTTAAAGTATTTGGTATGACCCGGCCGGGGTCGAACACGTGACCTCCTGCTCTTAAGGCGGACGCTAATACCACTACACCAACGGGGCGGTTTCTATAAATGAAGGTACGATTATTGAACATATTTAAAAACGTTGTGGCAATGGAAGAATGGCTCGTTTTGAGCAATTTTTCCTTTTGCCACATTGTTGTTGTCAAGTTGTCTGCTGCAGAGGCGTCAGAAAGCGTTTATATGTGAGAAAGATATTTATATATTAACTCAACAACAGGATTAAAATGTTGTACAACATATACATATTTGACCTTCGGTATAATGTCAACCCAATATATCCAAATGTAAACAGATGTCTATTACCCTTCGTGTCATCGAAGTGGTCAAATAGTTGGCCAGCTTAGTGATAAAGATAAATATTGATTTCTCCACGGTCCAATTATTGACACAATTGAACTTCGACGATTATGTGACTCGGGAGGGCGGGAATGGATACGGATCTCTGAATGTCTGGTTGGGTAAAACTGTTCTTTTCTAAGAGAGTCGGCTATAATCGCTCGTAAGTATTTATGTAAATTTAGTTTGGGTCAATACCAAATAAAGAAAGAATGATTTCGAGCAGTTATTTCGATTACCTCCTTATATATCGGTTTGTCTGACCCAACATTGAAATGCAGGAAACTGATTGAATCGTCTGCTCCAGATGTGTTTTATGTGAGAAAGGGTTAAATATAGTTATGTGAGAAAGGGTTAAATATAGATATATGAGAACGGATTAAATATAAGAATGTGAGAAAGGGTTAAATATAAGAATGTGAGAAAGGGTTAAATGTAAGAATGTGAGAAAGGGTTAAATGTAAGTATTTGAGAAAGGGTTACATATAGATATATGAGAACGGATTAAATATAAGAATGTGAGAAAGGGTTAAATATAAGAATGTGAGAAAGGGTTAAATGTAAGAATGTGAGAAAGGGTTAAATATAAGAATGTGAGAAAGGGTTAAATATAAGTATGTGAGAAAGGGTTAAATATAATTATGTGAGAAAGGGTTAAATATAGATATATGAGAACGGATTAAATATAAGAATGTGAGAAAGGGTTAAATATAAGAATGTGAGAAAGGGTTAAATGTAAGAATGTGAGAAAGGGTTAAATGTAAGTATTTGAGAAAGGGTTACATATAAGTATGTGAGAAAGGGTTAAATATAAGTATGTGAGAAAGGGTTAAATATAAGTATGTGAGAAAGGGTTAAATATAGGATTGTGAGAAAGGGTTAAATATAAGTACAGAATTTGTCTACTAATCCATGTTGTCGGATCAAAATTGACAATGTTCGTCAGAATTTTCTTTTAACAATCTGTGAATAATTTGCTAACATTGTACAGCCAGATCTAACTACACGGATGGACTGGGTTGATTTAGATATACACTGGTCGCACATGACATGTGGTTGGTTATATTAGGGTTTTAAGTCGTTTTCAGCATTATCCAGAACCTTATATCACGGCGACAGTTCACTTATTCATGATCCCTGGGAAAAACAATCCAGTAATAGGCAAGTAAATGTGCCGTGCCCATGAGAACTCCACCATGACCACCTCAACTGGGGATCGAACCCGGGACGCCCGGTTTCAAATCCACGACGCTTACCACTCGGCCATGGTATCTTTCTAACTTTTACTATGAGTGTGCATAACGAAAAGATACATTTGTACATTTAGAAAATTGAAGTGAAGGCACTGGTGAGACTGTGCGAAAAAGACCTCATATCGCTATACATATTATTTAAAACACATCTTGTTCATATGTTGAAATGTTGAAATGACTGCATTTGCCTCAAGGTTTGTTTCGCAGAAGAGTAATTGCTCTTTTTACATATGTAAGAAGAGCATACTAATGTTGTCAAGATAACAAGATTGACCTTTTTAATAGAGGATTTAAACTCAGAAAAAGAAAAAAACACTTGATCTGAAGGAAGCGAACCTTTAAAACCACCCTTTATCCGAACGATATCTTTAACTCTTTAACTGCCAAAGACAATTAGAGGCATTTATTTGCAAACAATGCAGATTCATTTGAGACAGCTTGTTACGAGCTGTTCCTTCTAAAATCTGCATTGTTTGCCATTTAGACCGTGGATAAATTTTACCGAATTTCCAGTTGGGCGAAAAATTGAGTGGTCGAGTTTTCAACATGGAAGAGTCGACTTTTTGAAAGTAAAAGAGTTCAACATTCAATCGTCTAGACGCATGTCTGTCTGTCTAGTATACAAGGAATTAGATCATCTAGACGCATGTCTTTCTGTATAGTATACAAGGCACTAGATCATCTAGACGCGTGTATGTCTGTATAGTATAAAAGGCAATAGATCATCTAGACGCATGTCTGTCTGTATAGTATACAAGGCACTAGATCATCTAGACGCATGTATGTCTGTATAGTATACAAGGCACTCATTTAGACGCATGTCTGTCTGTCTGTCTAGTATACAAGGCACTAGATCATTTAGACGCATGTCTGTCTGTCTAGTATACGAGGCAATATATCATCTAGACGCATGTATGTCTGTATAGTATACAAGGAATTAGATCATCTAGACGCATGTCTTTCTGTATAGTATACAAGGCACTAGATCATCTAGACGCGTGTATGTCTGTATAGTATAAAAGGCAATAGATCATCTAGACGCATGTCTGTCTGTATAGTATACAAGGCACTAGATCATCTAGACGCATGTATGTCTGTATATTATACAAGGCACTCATTTAGACGCATGTATGTCTGTCTGTCTAGTATACAAGGCACTAGATCATTTAGACGCATGTCTGTCTGTCTAGTATACGAGGCAATATATCATCTAGACGCATGTATGTCTGTATAGTATACAAGGCACTAGATCATCTAGACGCATGTATGTCTGTCTAGTATACAAGGCACTATATCATCTAGACGCATGTATGTCTGTATAGTATACAAGGCACTATATCATCTAGACGCATGTATGTCTGTATAGTATACAAGGCACTCATTTAGACGCATGTCTGTCTGTCTAGTATACAAGGCACTAGATCATCTAGACGCATGTATGTCTGTATAGTATACAAGGCACTCATTTAGACGCATGTCTGTCTGTATAGTATACAAGGCACTCATTTAGACGCATGTCTGTCTGTATAGTATACAAGGCAATATATCATCTAGACGCATGTATGTCTGTATAGTATACAAGGCACTAGATCATCTAGACACATGTATGTCTGTCTAGTATACAAGGCACTATATCATCTAGACGCATGTATGTCTGTATAGTATACAAGGCACTCATTTAGACGCATGTCTGTCTGTCTGTCTAGTATACAAGGCACTAGATCATCTAGACGCATGTATGTCTGTATAGTATACAAGGCACTCATTTAGACGCATGTCTGTCTGTATAGTATACAAGGCACTAGATCATCTAGACGCATGTATGTCTGTATATTATACAAGGCAATAGATCATCTAGACGCATGTCTGTCTGTATAGTATATAAGGCACTAGATCATCTAGACGCATGTATGTCTGTATAGTATACAAGGCACTAGATCATCTAGACGCATGTCTGTCTGTATAGTATACAAGGCACTAGCTCATCTAGACGCATGTATGTCTGTATAGTATACAAGGCACTCATTTAGACGCATGTCTGTCTGTCTGTCTAGTATACAAGCCACTAGATCATTTAGACGGATGTCTGTCTGTCTAGTATACAAGGCAATAGATCATCTAGACGCATATCTGTCTGTATAGTATACAAGGCACTAGATCATTTAGACGCATGTCTGTCTGTCTAGTATTCAAGGCACTAGAAATTATATGAGCCGTCTAAACCAACATTTGCGTACACTGTATCGACCCAGATCAGCCTGCGCAGACTGATCCGGGCCGACAAATTCCTTCTCAGGGGAATAGAGGTATAGAGTAATGATTCCTGAAACAGAAAATCCACAGGAGGCGAAAAGTGTCAGTGTCCTATATAAATAAAGCCTTTATTATTATTATTATTATCATTATCATTAACCTACGAACCCTCAATGAATGATCATAAAACCAGTAACGCTAGAGATACGCGAACCCACGAATACTCCATGAATGATCATAAAACCAGTAACGCTAGAGATAAGTGAACCCACGAACCCTCCATGAATGATCATATAACCAGTAACGCTAGAGAAATGCGAACCCACGTATCCTTCATGAATGATCATAATACCAGTAACGCTAGAGATAAGTGAACCCACGAACCCTCCATGAATGATCATATAACCAGTAACGCTAGAGATACGCGAACCCACGTATCCTTCATGAATGATCATAATACCAGTAACGCTAGAGATAAGTGAACCCACGAACCCTCCATGAATGATCATATAACCAGTAACGCTAGAGATACGCGAACCCATGAACCCTCCATGAATGATCATATAACCAGTAACGCTAGAGATACGTGAACCCACGAGCCCTCCATGAATGATCATATAACCAGTGACGCTAGAGATACGTGAACCCACGAACCCTCCATGAATGATTATATAACCAGTGACGCTACAGATACGTGAACCCACGAACCCTCCATGAATGATCATATAACCAGTGACGCTAGAGATACGTGAACCCACGAACCCTTCATGAATGATCATATAACCAGTGACGCTAGAGATACGTGAACCCACGAACCCTCCATGAATGATCATATAACCAGTGACGCTAGAGATACGTGAACCCACGAACCCTCCATGAATGATCATATAACCAGTGACGCTAGAGATACGTGAACCCACGAACCCTTCATGAATGATCATATAACCAGTAACGCTAGAGATACGTGAACCCACGAATACTCCATGAACTCCACTTCACGGTCTTTTAAAACTTTCCCATATACAACACATCTGCAGCAGCCGACGTCAGAAAAGACCTAGAAAATGCTATGGAATTTCTCTATTAATGAAAGTTTAATCATTGAATACAGTTGACAATATTGTGAAAAAAGTAGAAATTGCTAATCATGAACAATTCCGTTTTCACCACAATGTTTTTCGAAGTCGCCTGCTGTAGAGGCGTCAGAAAATGTCTACATGTGTGGAATGGTTAAATTTCACAATAGCTGGACTGATTTCTGGCAAATTCGGCTGTTGAAAGCTTGATAGCAGATGCGTTGTATATTTTGGGAAGGGTTACGCATAGTAGTTTGGCACATCAAATTAATGTTATAAGAATCGACTTTAAAGGGATCAATCTTCGTCAAGTGTTATTCCAAATATTTGAAGAGAGGGGTTTAGTGTAGGAAGTTATTTATCAACTTTTGTCCAAACGCTTTTAGACTGCTATACAACATTTACCCTAAAACAGAGGACGTCAAACAAAGCTCTGTAGCAAACCACGTTCCGAAATCATTATGGGAAAAGGGGAGAAATTGGTCATACTGAGTACTGTCTCCCTTTCCCACAATGTTTTCAACTCTGTATCAAAATTAAACTGGTAATTTTCCAGATGCAACTGTTTGTCCTTCTTATATTTACGATGTATACGATCCATACCTTTCCATATCAACTTAGCTATTAAAAATTAGCATAACGGTAGGGAAAAACACACGTGCAAGTCAGGAATAGACAGAGAAATGTTAAAAAAGGGTATAGAATTTATTACATACAATTGAAGGAACAAACTTTGTTGAATGGATAACTTTTCCCACTGTTTTAGAGACATATTCGCAACGCTGTAGCGTCGAAATGACGGGAATTACAAAGCAAAGGGTTTGAAAGCTTAACTAGATAAGTGTGCCGCGGAACGTTTTTAAAGTAAACACAGGTTTTAATGAGCTCTCTTAATGTCAGAAAGTGGCACTTTAAAAATTGGAAAGGCAAGATACGAACATTTCTGGAGCCTCTGCAGAAGACGGTTTTTTGAAAACATGGCGACAAAAGAAGAAAAGAGCAATTTCTCCTTTTGTTACCTTATTTTCAACTCCATTCAATCATTGTACTTTCATTAAAAGGGAGGTCCCAAATGTGGTTTTTTTAGGTATGTTTTCAATGTCGTCTGCTGCAGATTTGTGGTATGAGGGAAAGGGTTAATGCTTTTGCAATCTCACTAAACCCGACCAACATACATTAGGTTTACATATATTGAAGCTGACAACACATAAATAGGTCGTCTCGGACTGACAACACCGCATAAATAGGTCGACTCGGACTGACAACACGGCATAAATAGGTCGTCTCGGACTGACAACATCGCATAAATAGGTCGTATCGGACTGACAACACGGCATAAATAAGTCGTCTCGGACTGACAACACCGCATAAATAGGTCGTCTCGGACTGACAACACGGCATACATAGGTCGTCTCGGACTAACAACACCGCATAAATAGGTCGTCTCGGAGTAACAACACCGCATACATAGGTCGTCTCGGACTAACAACACGGCATAAATAGGTCGTCCCGGAGTAACAACACGGCATAAATAGGTCATATCGGACTGACAACACGGCATAAATAGGTCGTATCGGAGTAACAACACCGCATAAATAGGTCGTCCCGGAGTAACAACACGGCACAAATAGGTCATATCGGACTGACAACACCGCATACATAGGTCGTCTCGGAGTAACAACACGGCATAAATAGTTCGTCTCGGAGTAACAACACCGCATAAATAGGTCGTCTCGGACTGACAACACGGCATAAATAGGTCGTCCCTGAGTAACAACACGGCATAAATAGGTCATATCGGACTGACAACACGGCATAAATAGGTCGTATCGGACTGACAACACGGCATAAATAGGTCGTATCGGACTGACAACACCGCATAAATAGGTCGTCTCGGACTGACAACACCGCATAAATAGGTCGTCTCGGACTGACAAAACGGCATAAATAGGTCGTCTCGGACTGACAACACGGCATAAATAGGTCGTATCGGACTGACAACACCGCATAAATAGGTCGTCTCGGACTGACAACACCGCATAAATAGGTCGTCTCGGACTGACACAACGGCATAAATAGGTCGTCTCGGACTGACAAAACGGCATAAATAGGTCGTCTCGGACTGACAACACGGCATAAATAGGTCGTATCGGACTGACAACACCGCATAAATAGGTCGTCTCGGACTGACAAAACGGCATAAATAGGTCGTCTCGGACTGACAACACGGCATAAATAGGTCGTATCGGACTGACAACACCGCATAAATAGGTCGTCTCGGACTGACAACATCGCATAAATAGGTCGTCTCGGACTGACAACATCGCATAAATAGGTCGTATCGGATTGACCATTTGCATTTCGATATTCATTCAATCGGAACACTCGAAATTCATCGCTTCTCTGTCTCGTTTATTTATATGTTTTATCTCCTCTGTTTATATTTAACGGTAATTTGGTTGGCTGATGTATCTGATACGACATGTTTCTGGGAGACATCAGGTCTAAACGAGCAATTACTATTTCAGCGAAGTTAATGTATGGTTTTAATGAGGTCGAATGCTTCTGTATACTGTAAATGCTCAGAACAGCCTGTGCACCAACACAGTATCACCAGAGTCACCAATGTCCGTCTACATGTAATTTAGACATATCAGTATCCTTTGACAGAAAAGCAGAATTGCAGCTCCATTTGATATACACCAGTACAACTATAAGAGATATAGCAAAGCGGAGTGTCATAAAGACCGTAACTCGCTAGATGCCGCTCGTATGTTATAGCTCTTTTCAATTAGCTAAAGTAGTAAAAAACGCTTCCAACACACAACACATCTGAAGCATACGACATTGAATACACCTTAGCAAAAATACGGAATCCTCTTCAAATGAAAGTATAATAATCGAATATAGTTGAAAACACTGTTGCAAAATATGAAATTGCTCATTATAAGCAATTTCGCAATCTGCCACAATATTTTACAAATGTAGTATCCTGCAGAAGTGTCAGAAAGCGTATATATATGGGAAAGGGTTAAATTGGATCGATTTCTGGTTAATAGTTTGTTATACAACACACCCAAACCCTTAACCATCGAATTCCTGCGATTATTTTCTTCTAGATTGATTTTTGACAGGTTTTGACAAATGAATAAAGAGGTTTTTGACTGACACATGGGTAGCGAACACTGTAGACCAGGTTTAGGCTACACGTTTGTGTGGGATGTTCTAGGTCTGTATCGTTTCTATACGATATTCAACCATTTTCCTCATATAGATGCTTTCTGACGCCTCTGCCTCTGCAGAAGACGGCTTTTGAAAACATGGCAACAAAAAGAGAAATTACTCAAAATGAGCAATTTCTCCTTTTGTCGATGTAATTATTGTACTTTCATTTAAAGGGATTTTCCATGTTTTCAAAGTCGTCTGCTTCAGATTTGTTGTATGTTAGATAAGGTTAAACAGTCGCATACAGCGTTGTAATGGTTAAGGACGAATGTAACGGCGTGCGTAAATGTTGTAAACAGGTGCATACAGCGTTATAAGGGGTTACGTTATATAATGACCATGTTGTGAACAGTCAAATACAGCGTTATAAGGGTTAAGGACGAATGTAACGACGTGCATAAATGGTGTAAACAGTCGCATACAGCGTTATAAGGGATTACGTTATATAGTGACCATATTGTAAACAGTCGCATACAGCGTTATAAGGGATTACGTTATATAGTGACCATATTGTAAACAGTTGCATACAGCGTTATAAGGGATTACGTTATATAGTGACCATATTGTAAACAGTTGCATACAGCGTTATAAGGGATTACGTTATATAGTGACCATATTGTAAACAGTTGCATACAGCGTTATAAGGGATTACGTTATATAGTGACCATATTGTAAACAGTTGCATACAGCGTTATAAGGGATTACGTTATATAGTGACCTTATTGTAAACAGTTGCATACAGCGTTATAAGGGTTTAGGACGTATGTTACGGCGTGCGTAAATGGTGTAAACAGTTGCATACAGCGTTATAATGGTTAAGAACGTATGTTACGGCGTGCGTAAATGGTGTAAACAGTTGCATACAGCGTTATAAGGGGTTACGTTATTTAATGACCAAATACACTTACAAGGTTTGTTTAACCCTCATCAATCGATCGTCAATGTATTTTTAACTCTTCCCCCATAACACACATCTGCAGCAGACAACTTTGAACACGTTCAGGAAAAAATAAGGAAATAAATCTTTGAATAATTGCATAAGTATTGAGTTGAAAAAAAAATGTGGGAAAAGGTAAAATAGTTCATTATGAGCAATTTCGCCTTTTGACATAAATTGTTTAAACGTCGTCTGTTGCAGATGTCTTAAAATGGCGTCTACACGTGGGACATTGTTTACAAGATCGTGGATATTAATGTAGCTTTTTTGAAAATTTGACCACTGAGTAGTGGAACAAATTAAGACTGCACGAATGTGCATACAGATCGTAATCTGCATTGCTTACCAACTATGTTTATTATATTGTATAATTAGAAAAGCGTATGTTATTTGAGGTCGCGTACTGCGATTAGCGTGTTTAAGCTTCATGGGCCATGATAAGAGGGCTCACTTTCCAAACAGTTGGTTTTTTTAGTGCTTCAGTTGTATTTCAGTTCCATGGCGATGTTTCCTGGGTTAATTACTTGTAAGCTGGCCATGCAACCAGCGCATCACGATGTTTTCTGAATTAATTACTGGTTGGCTGGTAAAACCACAAGCGCATCACGATGTTTTCTGTGTTAATTACTGGTAAGCGGGTCATGCAACCAGCGTATCACGATGTTTTCTGGGTTAATTACTGGTGAGCTGGTCATGGAACTTTAAGGTTCCGCAGTATAACCAATTTAATCCATATCATTTCTTCTTTGTTATGATTGACTTAATTGTCAATGACATATGTGATTAATAGCATATTAAGTACCCATTCATGATCTATGTTTGTACTGGTTTGTTTACACAGTAGCGTGCTTACGTCACGTGTGTCTTTCTTTACAATTTAACGAATCAATAGTTTAAAAGTAAGGAGTGATAGGTATTCAACACTTGGCTTTTAATCCTTTCCTACATACAATTAATCTTGGTAACTTCTGGCAAAAAATATCGAAAATATCTATAAATGTAAGTGTAATTACCGAAAATTTGTGGAAAAGAAGAAATAGCTCACTTTGAACAATGTTTTCGAAATACGTCTATTGCAGATGCCTCAAAATGCGTGTGCATGTGGAAAAATGGCTAAACTACGTCCATGTGTTCTTATCGTGTTCTAATCGAAAGTTAATTTAAGGAAATAGATGTTACCATCTATGGCAGTCCGTTGAAAACGGTGTAAAACCCAATTCAATAATGAAATCATATTTTAATCGAACTCTGCGAAAACTAATCCTAAGAGAATTACGAACAGTGTAGATCAAGATCAGCCACCGCATCCGCGCAATCAGATCATGCTCTGCACTGTTCGCAAATGAATCTTATAATTTTCACGACGCCAGAATCCGGTTGGATACTCTAATATTCAAAGTTTTCCACACGTGTAATAATTACGTTATGGTTGGTTTTCACAGAGCACCGCTAAGTTTTGCTTGGCAGCATTATCATTGGATAACCAAACAAATACATTTAAGAAGCGTCATGCGGAATTGGGTGTTATTACATCTCTGTACACAAAAACATGTTTGGAAATAAAACATTTCGGGCTACATTTCTAGTTTTAAGACAGAAGTTACATACATAGCTCTAGATAAGGGGCATTTTTAATGTTCTAAGATCTTTATTTGAAACACAAGCCCTTTGTTGTGAGTACTCAAAGGATCGTCTCAGTGAGGCGATTTTGTTTTAGTACCAACACCATAGGATTATGTTGAGTAATAAGATAGACACGGTGGGGATAAGGCAAGTTTACTCTTCTTTATTTAGCTCTCTGTACATATAAGACTAGTCTATGTGTAGTAGAACAGTGAATGCGTTGGTAAGAATGTGTATAGACAGTACCATCTGAGTCGTCATTGTTTGCAGATGAAACAATGTCCCTAACCGCCTGACGTGTTTCATGTACAATCGGTCTATTGTCCCTAACCGCCTGACGTGTTTCATGTACAATCGGTCTATTGTCCCTAACCGCCTGACGTGTTTCATGTACAATCGGTCTATTGTCCCTAACCGCCTGACGTGTTTCATGTACAATCGGTCTATTGTCCCTAACCGCCTGACGTGTTTCATGTACAATCGGTCTATTGTCCCTAACCGCCTGACGTGTTTCATGTACAATCGGTCTATTGTCCCTAACCGTCTGACGTGTTTCATGTACAATCGGTCTATTGTCCCTAACCGCCTGACGTGTTTCATGTACAATCGGTATATTGTCCCTAACCGCCTGACGTGTTTCATGTACAATCGGTCTATTGTCCCTAACCGTCTGACGTGTTTCATGTACAATCGGTCTATTGTCCCTAACCGCCTGACGTGTTTCATGTACAATCGGTCTATTGTCCCTAACCGTCTGACGTGTTTCATGTACAATCGGTCTATTGTCCCTAACCGTCTGACGTGTTTCATGTACAATCGGTCTATTGTCCCTAACCGTCTGACGTGTTTCATGTACAATCGGTCTATTGTCCCTAACCGCCTGACGTGTTTCATGTACAATCGGTCTATTGTCCCTAACCGCCTGACGTGTTTCATGTACAATCGGTCTATTGTCCCTAACCGCCTGACGTGTTTCATGTACAATCGGTCTATTGTCCCTAACCGCCTGACGTGTTTCATGTACAATCGGTCTATTGTCCCTAACCGTCTGACGTGTTTCATGTACAATCGGTCTATTGTCCCTAACCGCCTGACGTGTTTCATGTACAATCGGTCTATTGTCCCTAACCGCCTGACGTGTTTCATGTACAATCGGTCTATTGTCCCTAACCGCCTGACGTGTTTCATGTACAATCGGTCTATTGTCCCTAACCGTCTGACGTGTTTCATGTACAATCGGTCTATTGTCCCTAACCGTCTGACGTGTTTCATGTACAATCGGTCTATTGTCCCTAACCGCCTGACGTGTTTCATGTACAATCGGTCTATTGTCCCTAACCGTCTGACGTGTTTCATGTACAATCGGTCTATTGTCCCTAACCGTCTGATGTGTTTCATGTACAATCGGTCTATTGTCCCTAACCGTCTGACGTGTTTCATGTACAATCGGTCTATTGTCCCTAACCGCCTGACGTGTTTCATGTACAATCAGTCTATTGTCCCTAACCGCCTGACGTGTTTCATGTACAATCGGTCTATTGTCCCTAACCGCCTGACGTGTTTCATGTACAATCGGTCTATTGTCCCTAACCGCCTGACGTGTTTCATGTACAATCGGTCTATTGTCCCTAACCGCCTGACGTGTTTCATGTACAATCGGTCTATTGTCCCTAACCGTCTAACGTGTTTCATGTACAATCGGTCTATTGTCCCTAACCGCCTGACGTGTTTCATGTACAATCGGTCTATTGTCCCTAACCGTCTGACGTGTTTCATGTACAATCGGTCTATTGTCCCTAACCGTCTGACGTGTTTCATGTACAATCGGTCTATTGTCCCTAACCGCCTGACGTGTTTCATGTACAATCGGTCTATTGTCCCTAACCGTCTGACGTGTTTCATGTACAATCGGTCTATTGTCCCTAACCGTCTGACGTGTTTCATGTACAATCGGTCTATTGTCCCTAACCGTCTGACGTGTTTCATGTACAATCGGTCTATTTTAACTATTTTCAGAGCAGATAAAATATTGTTTTGAATATAGTGTATGCAATCATTGTAAATAAAGCACTTATGTTTATTTGACATTTTACTATACATCATTTCACTGCTTTTGAGTCTAAAGTACATTTAACCCTTCACCGTATACAATAATTCTACAGCAAAAAACTTATAGGCAACATATATATAACAACTTTTATAGACTAAGGTTTGATTATTAAAATACATATTAAATATTATCTCCTTTTGACCTAATGTTGCATCAAAACGCGTCTGCAAGAAATCACCACAGAAATTGAATGAATACATATGAGCCGTTCCACGAGAAAACCAACATTATGGTCTCTGCGTAATTCATTGAACCAGATCAGCCAGTGCAGTCCGCGCAGGCTAATCCAGGCCGAAACATTCCGTCTCAGGGGGATATAGGTATAGAGTTATGATTCCTGAAACAAAAAATCCAAAGGAGGCGAAAAGTGTCTGTCCGGGTTAGCCTGCGCAGTATGCTTAGGCAGGGTGACTATATTACATGTAATATAGTCACCCTGGCTTAGGCTGATCCGGGTCGATACTTTACGCAGAGTCCACAATGTTGGTTTTCTCGTGGAACGGCTCATATTGTTTCATACAAGCTGTATCCTCTTATAAAACTAATAGTTCATTTTGAAAGATTCCGTTAGTCCAGATTTAAACATAGAGGCCTAGCACGCTAATCAAATAATACAAACAAAAAAGAAAATTTCTTATATATTGAGTACACATTTTTTTTAAATAGTCTACCAGGCCCCTATTGATTTAACAGCACAGTGTGCGAGTTTGGGGAAGGAACGACGACCTCTCATTGCCTTATATTAAAAATTACTCAACTGCATTACTGCAACCGGTATCATGTAATCGGTTCCGACTAGTAGACGCTTTCTGACGCATCTGCAGTGGACGAGTTTTAGGTTAACTCTTTCAGCGCCGAATTGTTTATATTAGAATCTTCCATTTTCAAAATCGGGCGTCTCCATTTCTCATGTAATACAAATTAGGACTATTTTGATAACCAAAAGGCAAACAATGCTGATTTTAGTTGAGACAGCTCGTTACGAGCTGTCTCACCTGAATCAGTATTGTTTGCAAAAACCTCAATATTGCCTTTGGCGCTGAAAGAGTTAAACATATCTTATTTCCCACAATGGCATCAGTTTACAAATTCAACACATCGTTTTTGGATTGGGACGATAGTGTAAACCAGGGACACTACATTACATATGTAATATAGTGTCCCTGTGTAAACTAATTAAGTCCCCCCTCTCCAGACGACCTTTGAAAACATTGTGACGAAAGAAGAATTTCACAAAATGAGCAATTTCTGTTTTCGCCGCAATGTTTTAATTTTTATCAATGATGCAAAATTACCTTATAGAGAGTTTCTATTATTTAACCTAAATATTTTTAAAGTCGTCTGCTGCATATGTGTTATATGTGGGAAATAGTTAACAAATTATCATACATGTATGGGGGAAATCTTGGTTACCTAATGCTACATGAATAGCGACCATTCTAGATAAAGATTAGACTGTACGGATGTGAGGGCTGATCTTGGTTACCATTGTTCGAAAATGCAGGACACAGGGATACATTACAACATTTAAAGTCTATACGGATGTGTAGACTGATCTTGGTTACCATTGTTCGAAAATGCAGGACACAGGGATACATTACGTCATTTAAAGTATATACGGATGTGTAGACTGATCTTGGTTACCATTGTTCGAAAATGCAGGACACAGGGATACATTACAACATTTAAAGTCTATACGGATGTGTAGACTGATCTTGGTTACAATTGTTCGAAAATGCAGGACACAGGGATACATTACAACATTTAAAGTCTATACGGATGTGTAGACTGACCGTTGTTCGAAAATACAGGACACAGGGATACATTACGTCATTTAAAGTCACGCCAAGCGTAATAAGCGTAAACCTTTTCGCATTTATGAGCATTCCTTATTTACGACTTTCAGTCATAAACTAAAACTTACTGCGCATTAACCCTTTCCCAATCTCAACACATATGCAGCAGACGACTTTGAAAACACCCCGGCACAAATATAGAACGTCTCGGTAAATGGATTAATTATTTATAAATAGCGTCGAAAACATGTGTGAACAAAAGTGATTTTTTTTTAATTTGGCACAATGTTGTCAAATTGCACATGCTAGTTAGAGATGGTTAATAAAACGTTTAGCATAGTTTATAAAGCAAATTAGATTTTGGTATTTTAAATTTCTTTATAGTATCTAAATAAGGCTTTAAGAAATGAGTCTTGACGAAGGAAAATAGACATTTGGTTTCTACCGATTAGAGTAAATCCAGATCCAGGTACATTATGTTGAAGATCTCCACTGTTCGCCATCGCCAACTTCAGCTTCTCATAGTCATGTAATGCAGTAATATTATATATATATATTGATATTGTACAATAATTGAATAACACTGAAGCAGAAAGGCATTTTATGATTGATTGTCTCATGGCAATGTTCTGAAAAGAATAAGAGTGGTCGAATCAACATTATATAAGCAATCATGAAAGGGAAAAAAAGTGAACAAAGCAATAAATAAAATACGCCTCGCATATTAAAAGAGCCGATGAAAAGTTAATTTGGAAAATGAAATTCTTTGTTTTCATCAATTAGGATATAATGATGGTGATGTTTTAAGCCACTGCGTTAACGTATTCATCATGTAGAATAACCACATAGGTAAACGATATGAGGACGGTGATGTTTTAAGCACTGCGTTAACGTATTCATCATGTAGAGTAATCATATAGGTAAACGATATGAGGACGGTGATGTTTTAAGCACTGCGTTAACGTATTCATCATGTAGAGTAATCATATAGGTAAACGATATAAGGACGGTGATGTTTTAAGCCACTGCGTTAACGTATTCATCATGTAGAATAACCACATAGGTAAACGATATGAGGACGGTGATGTTTTAAGCACTGCGTTAACGTATTCATCATGTAGAATAACCACATAGGTAAACGATATAAGGACGGGGATGTTTTAAGCCACTGCGTTAACGTATTCATCATGTAGAATAACCACATAGGTACACGATATAAGGACGGGGATGTTTTAAGCCACTGCGTTAACGTATTCATCATGTAGAATAACCACATAGGTAAACGATATAAGGACGGGGATGTTTTAAGCACTGCGTTAACGTATTCATCATGTAGAATAACCACATAGGTAAACGATATAAGGACGGGGATGTTTTAAGCCACTGCGTTAACGTATTCATCATGTAGAATAACCACATAGGTACACGATATAAGGACGGGGATGTTTTAAGCCACTGCGTTAACGTATTCATCATGTAGAATAACCACATAGGTAAACGATATAAGGACGGGGATGTTTTAAGCCACTGCGTTAACGTATTCATCATGTAGAATAACCACATAGGTAAACGATATGAGGACGGTGATGTTTTAAGCACTGCGTTAACGTATTCATCATGTAGAATAACCACATAGGTAAACGATATAAGGACGGGGATGTTTTAAGCCACTGCGTTAACGTATTCATCATGTAGAATAACCACATAGGTAAACGATATAAGGACGGTGATGTTTTAAGCACTGCGTTAACGTATTCATCATGTAGAATAACCACATAGGTAAACGATATAAGGACGGGGATGTTTTAAGCCACTGCGTTAACGTATTCATCATGTAGAATAACCACGTAGGTACACGATATAAGGACGGGGATGTTTTAAGCCACTGCGTTAACGTATTCATCATGTAGAATAACCACATAGGTAAACGATATGAGGACGGTGATGTTTTAAGCACTGCGTTAACGTATTCATCATGTAGAATAACCACATAGGTAAACGATATAAGGACGGGGATGTTTTAAGCCACTGCGTTAACGTATTCATCATGTAGAATAACCACATAGGTAAACGATATAAGGACGGTGATGTTTTAAGCACTGCGTTAACGTATTCATCATGTAGAATAACCACATAGGTAAACGATATAAGGACGGGGATGTTTTAAGCCACTGCGTTAACGTATTCATCATGTAGAATAACCACATAGGTACACGATATAAGGACGGGGATGTTTTAAGCCACTGCGTTAACGTATTCATCATGTAGAATAACCACATAGGTAAACGATATAAGGACGGGGATGTTTTAAGCCACTGCGTTAACGTATTCATCATGTAGAATAACCACATAGGTAAACGATATGAGGACGGTGATGTTTTAAGCACTGCGTTAACGTATTCATCATGTAGAATAACCACATAGGTAAACGATATAAGGACGGGGATGTTTTAAGCCACTGCGTTAACGTATTCATCATGTAGAATAACCACATAGGTAAACGATATGAGGACGGTGATGTTTTAAGCACTGCGTTAACGTATTCATCATGTAGAATAACCACATAGGTAAACGATATAAGGACGGGGATGTTTTAAGCCACTGCGTTAACGTATTCATCATGTAGAATAACCACATAGGTACACGATTACCGCCAAATGTTAACGAAGACTGTCGAAGACCATCACAAAGAGACAAGTAAAACCTATTTAAAATATAAACAATGGACACAGTATGTGTGTCATACGATTGTAGCACGTCTATAGATATGTTATGACAACTAGATAAAATATGTTCGTTTTCTCGTCATAAAGTGTTTGGGTACGTTTTGGCCCAGATTAAAAAAAAAAAAAAAATTCTAGTACATTTATATCTATGACACCATATGGAAAGCATAAACATTATTGTTTTGAAATGAATTTGTTCATGGGCCAAAATCGGCCCAAAACGTAATCAGCCTTTTCAAACCCTCCGAAGGTCGGTTTTCATAATACGTCAGTCAAGACTTTAACCCTTTCAATGCTGAATTTTAAAAATGACAGATCAAGCCTTGCAAAGTACATAACCAATTATATAATACCAAGATGAAAGTGTTGAATGAAGCAGTGAACATTATAGATCCAGATGCGGCGGCTGTCCTTGCTCTATTCTGGTGACACAAGCTTCACGAAAACAGTTCCAGCAGTCAAATGGTTCGTGTAACAGTGTACGTATTGTATGAAGCTAAGTCATTGATTGATTAATTGCGATTTAACGCCGTTTTCAACATTTGTATAGTCATATAACGGCCTCCATTTCACCTACCCATGTGTTTCCAGCACTCCAAAACAACGCACTTTCCAAGTAACTGGTTGCTTTTTCACATAGATTGTTAACCCATTGGTTGAAGACAGTCAGGTGACTTTCATCAAACGTCGGAAAGAAAGTTGGCCGAGCTGGGGTACGAGCTCTCTGGATTGACAGCCCGCGTCGTTACCGGAACTTCTGGTATTTATGGTAATCGTGATGTTTACTTTTTTGTTTACAAAGAGCGTGATTTTTAAACATAAATTGGGTTAACTTTTTTCAAATACCTTTTTTATATCTGATTAAAAGTTCACATGGGCGTCAGGTCAGTCACTTTCATCGATAACATATAATCAACAGCGCCTATGAAAAACGCTTTTAATATAACCCTTTCCTAAATACAGACGCTTCCTGACAGCTCTGCAGCAGGCGCCTGACAAGAAGAGAACTTGCTAACAATGACCAATGTCTCCATTTACCACAATGTTTTTCAATTGTATATTTCCCTGCATAGATATTTTCCACATTTGTGCGTTTTTTTCTATTCAGATTTGGTGTATGTGGTTAATTGACTTGGTGTTGATACGCAATACACAATTTCAGTATGTTTCCTGTGTATGGATTATCTCACATAATATCGAGCAAATGTATTGACACAAAACAGATGCGTGCATTGGAATGATTTCGGTGAACCATTTTAAAAGCGTCATAATAAACCCTTTCCTAGATACAGACGAGAATAAACATTTGCAGTAAAATAATTCCGAACCCTGATACGGCCAAACAACAAAACAAAAACAATTAGTAAAATAAATGAAAATGACCGCGCTATATAGCGACTTTATATATATTTTGCGCTAATAATCGTCGAATTGGAATTTATGATATAAATAGAATATAACATTCGTGTTCATTCAATACAAAATGTTATTAAACTCTTTTAATAAAATTTCGTATTGAATGACCACTCATGTAATATCCTCTATAAATACAATGTGGGACCGCCTCATAGAGCGTCCGCTTCGTATGCGGGAGGTCGCGGGTTCGATCCCCGGTCGGGTCATACCAAAATAATTTAAGATTTAACCTGTTAGACGGGGAATGGACTCGCTGAATATGAACATACTCTATTCAGAAATGGCAACTTGTACATTTGCCAATGGACGGGCTCAAACTCATTGAATAAGCTACACTTGTATTCCAACCGTTAGTTCTAGGTTATGTCCCTTTGAAAAGGGATAATGTCTGACATATCTTTCTAAATTAATATTTCAGCGGCGCTCTGAGAAAACCAAAAATATTTTATTTTTGCGACTAGTGTAGAACCAGACCAGCCAGCGCATACGCACAGTCTAACTGTGAACTGTTCGCCAATTACCAATTGAAATGTTTCAAGACATTTCTGTTAAAGTCGGTATCAATTTGGATCTTTATCATGGATGATCAAACATGTGTTCTTGCATCCGTGTGATAGTATGTTAACCCTTTCACATACACACACAAATCTGCAGCAGACGACTTTGAAACCATCTAGAAAAAAATATGGAAACAATCCATAAATAAGAAGTTCAACTATTGAAAACAGCTGAAAACATTTGAGCAATTTTCTCCTTTTGTCAAAATGTTTTCAAAAACTCGTTTTTATGTGGGAATGGGTTAATGGTGGTTCTCTGAAGGCACCGCTCATTTCTAACGCCTCTGCAGCAGACGACTTTTGTAAACATTGTGGCAATCGGAGAAATTGCTCATAATGAGTTTCTTCCTTTTTACAAAATGTTATCAACTCTATGTCATCATTAAATTCTCGTGTATAGAGAGATTCCATATTGTTGACGTCTGCTGTAATTTTGTTAGATGTGGGAAAGTGTTAAATATGCTTGACGTTCTTGTATAACATTTAATGTAAGATTTGGAAGGCCTACTGAGTTGACTTTACTCTTAGCCTAATGGTTTTACTCTTAGTTGAGTTTAACTTACGTTTGATCAAATATAATCAAAGATAAAATAAACAGTGATCTCCGAAAGTGAAGTGAGGATAATGTGGATCTTGAGACGTTTTGTGGCTTCCGGGTGGCGCCGAATAAACCTTTCCAACACGTAACAGATTTGAAGAAGACGACTTTAAAAAACCCGGAGCAATACCATGGAAAGAAATGGTTATATAGTTGGAAACATTGTACAGCAGTTGAAGATATTATGAGTTTTCCTTTTGCCACTATGTTTTGTAATCTGCAGCAGACGAGTTTGAAAAAAATTCATACAGATATATGGAAAGTCTCTATAAATAAAGAACAGTAACTAAATAAAGTTAAAAACATTGTGACAAAATGGAAAAATGCTCAAAATACACCAATTATATCTGCGTCCAGGCGAAGGAATTTAATTGGTATAATCTTAAATATAGACTTTAAACAATGAAAGGTCAATTTTGTGTGATCTGCGAAGATTGAAGCATTCTAAGTTCACTTACGGGTTGAGATAATGATGAAACTGTTTGCCTGGAGAGGACCGTTGACTTACGTGGGCATTAAGCCGTTAGGTATAAGCATAAGTTAGGCTTTTCCCATATAATCAGCCGTTAGGTATAAGCATAAGTTATGCTTTTCCCATATAATCAGCCGTTAGGTATAAGCATAAGTTATGCTTTTCCCATATAATCTGCCGTTTCATAGCTATTTAAACATTCCTTTGATTCTTTTATGGCCCAAAACATGCATAAACATGGAGTTTGATCAATTCTATAATAATCTGACAAAGTAAAACCTTAATAAGTGAGGCGTTTGTCTTTTTCCCAGCATTCCTGTATGATTTGCGATAGCATAAAACTGGCCGGGCTCAAGCCGCAAAACCTAGGTTTGGATGGAAAAGGAGAATTGAATTTTCTTTGAAAAGAATTGCCTGACTGTCCTAATATTTGCTTTTCTGCTTTCATTTTATGTTTATACTAGGTAAATAAATACAAAAACCAGATCCTCAAGGACAAAGTAAATATCTAAAGAGCTTCCGGGTCAGAAAAAGATGAAACTGGTTGCCTATAATTGCTAATTGTAATGCATAAAAACGAAATTTGATTATTTATATGAACAGTTGACACCATAAAATCTAAATATGTGATGCGTTTCTTATTTCCTTTTTGCGAAGACCTATATATTGTGAGATAACTTTGTAATCAAATACAAACAACAGATTCTGAATGGCAAAGCAATTCTTTTAAATGTCAAATTACACCAAATACATCCACAGCCAGCCTGAAGGAATTTAATTGGTGTAATCAGATCTTTAATATAAATCAAAGAAAAACTCCTCAATGATCCTGTTGGAGTTGAAATATGTTAATTGCTGATATCTTGGCTTAATGCTGTTTTCGACAGTATTTCACTTTTATATTTTGGCAGCCAGTTCACATAATGTGTTTTTCTGTCTATCCCACACTATCATATATCGGCGGCGATCACCTACTCATGTGTTTCCTGGCTTTCTCACACCAGTACTCCACACAATACTTTCCAAGCAACTTGTTAGCCCAGTGGTGAAAGACGAACGTCGCTTGACACACGGTGACTTTTGTCAAACCAAACGTCGGATGTTAACCGAGCTGGTTCCTCCCAGGCAATTCGATCGATGAAAGATGATTGACAATTATCAATTATCGGAGAGAATGCATGTCCGAGCCGGGGTTCGAACTCACAATTCCTGGATTCATAGCCCTAGTTTTTTATCGACTGAGCTATGTCGGCTCGACTGAAATATGCTTAACACTTTCGCACAAATCCACAATACATCTTGCAGCATAGGCCGTTGAAAACATTGTTGCAAAAGGAGTAATTCCTCGTTACGAATAGTTTCTTCTTTTGTCACAATGTTTTCAAAAGTCATCTGCTGCAGAGTCGTCAGAAAGCATCTATAAGTGGTTAAGTGTTAACACATATATGTGATATATGACCCCTTCCAAGGGAAAAGGTCCAAGTTTACTTTTGTGAACAATATAGATCCAGATCAGCCTGTACATCCACACAGTTTATTCAAGTTCAACACTTTTCACATGTCACTTATACAAGCTGGTTAGGAGATTCTGACAACGTGTGTAGATTATGATAAGACAGGATGATCTGAAACTTCACTGTTCGAAAATGCTGTACCATGTAACCGAATGTCGTAAAGCGGACTCAGATTGATTTACGGATGTCAAGAAGTCAATTTAGAGTACATTCTACTTAAAAGTTCAAACGAGTACACTGAAAACCATCTCATAATCTCTGATATAAGTTGATTGATTATTTATAACAGAGATCCATTACAAACACTTTACAAGCACTTGTAAAAGG
>JASEVX010000003.1:2987429-3010138 GCA_031761405.1 Serripes groenlandicus
GATAGAAGTTTCTTGAAACCCTTTGTGAGAAACCTGCGAACATTGCATAGTCAGATCTATATCCAGGGGGCGTAGCTCCCTTTAGGCACTGTAGGCACGTGCCTACACATTTTTTCTTAAAATGCCCCAAATGCAGCGATACACATCTGCGTAATGTATCGACCAGATCAGCCTGCGCTGTCCGCGCAGACAGATCCGGCCGACACATTCCGTCTATGGGGGTGGGGGGGGGGGGGGGGGGAAATAGATCTATATCTATACATCGACGTCCGATTATTAAACCTGCGAACATTGCATTGCCAGATCTATATCTATACATCGACGTCCGATTATTAAACTTGCGGACCTGATCACTGGCCACTATCGAGGACTTTTTACGGATATAAGACAATGGGAAGAATAATGCACTATTTGACACTCTCCCACCTGCAGACGCATTTTTACGCATCTTCAGCAGATGCCATTGTAAAACATTATAACAAAAGCAGAGATTGCAATGTATTTAACTATATTAAATAATTAAACTATCAGTTATAGAGATGTTTGAAGCATCCGTATTTTGCCGTAGTGACTAGCAATATCAATATAGTTATAACGCGTTTGAAAAATATAGTAATTATAAACCCTTAGAAGTATACTAGGTGTTTAAGTATTTACTTCTGTAATACGAATCTCAAAATATCGTTTATAGAATCACAAATTCATGCATTTTAATTTTGAGTAGTTGCTGCACTTGCCACACTGTTTTCAAAGGTCGTCCGCTGCAGTTGCATCACATGCGTCTGTGAAAGCTTACTTGGTGAATGTACCTGACATCATATTACCTTAAGCGTATGACTAAGTACATCTTTATTGTCATGTTACAACGTCAGGTTTTGTGATCACAATCACGTCTTATTGTGGTATGTATGTATTGTTATTATATAATACATAATCTATTCTTCCACTGTATATGTACATGTATATACATATCAACGTTGTTGTTGTTATTCAATTTATCCACATGGACCTATTCTATTCATTGTTTACTACACATGTTTGTTTCCACCATTTTTAAAATATAACCATTTTAATGACAGTTTCAATACTTTATTGTATGGTTGGTTTTAATGACAGTTTCAATATCTTATTGTATGGTTTGTTTTAATGACAGTTTCAATATCTTATTGTATGGTTTGTTTTAATGACAGTTTCAATATCTTATTGTATGGTTTTGTTTTAATGACAGTTTCAATATCTTATTGTATGGTTTGTTTTAATGGCAGTTTCAATATCTTATTGTATGGTTTGTTTTAAGGACCAAAGGAAGCTTAGTACAACCAAGTGGGTTACCTTCTATAAATAAAACAATTATTACTGACGTTGCTTTTACACGTGTGAATAAAGACCCGCATTCATATCAGTGATACAGGATCAAAATGTATTCTGCTTTACAGACATTTCTTGAAAGTCTATGAATAATTGGCCAAAAATGTCAGATCAGAGAGCGAGAATTTGCTTCCCAAACTCGGATCTCGGTCCTTCGCGGTTTGGCATTAATATATTCCACACGTGAAGGCTCTAGAAAATGAATATCGCAAACATCCCGACAATACAAGTTTAAAAAACCCCGACAATACAAGTTTCAAGTTTAACCGTATTGTTCTTCAACTCGATCAGCGCCGTATTGTTCTTCAACTCGTTCAGCGCCGTATTGTCTAAAGAATACGTCCCGAATCGGATAACTCCGGTTTCATGTAATAAGAGTTATGGAAATCTCAATATTACAATATGTGCTGAAATAATCCACTGTTGCATGATGAATATAATAACAAGGTCAGTTATCTTTATATTTCCATGAAAACTGAAATCGTTGTGAGATTGCTCACCAAACAGTTATGTATTCATCATGCGACAGTTCAATTTAGATGGACAAACTCTGCTCATATTTTCAGAAACTGCAAAGGTCCGTTTTCGTGTGTAGCGGCTCAAATAAAATGAGCCGTTCCACGAGAAAACCAACATTATGGAATATGCGTAGTGTATCGACTCAGGCCGATTGGTTTTCTCGTGGA
Source organism: Serripes groenlandicus (assembly GCA_031761405.1). Taxonomy (NCBI): domain Eukaryota; kingdom Metazoa; phylum Mollusca; class Bivalvia; order Cardiida; family Cardiidae; genus Serripes; species Serripes groenlandicus. The sequence continues at coordinate 2,989,484 of JASEVX010000003.1, forward strand.
ACGGTTCAAATATTATCTGTACTTATTTATTATTCGTACTTAGTCATTATATTTATGCCGAACTTGTTCTTTTTTTCTTTCATCATTATGCGTAATAAAGGGATGCTTTAATATTTAGTAATTAGATGGATTACATTAGGCATACGAAAGTCTATTGTCGAGGACAGTCTTGATGATCAATATACAATTCGTACCTTTCATTTCCCTCTTCTTTAAGTTCCACAGATTTCTCACAGAGTACAATGTCATCTTCACCCACGTCTGTAGACTCATCTACCCGATCGAAATCTTCATTGGGAGTTTCTGAATCTGTTTTCGTGTCAAGCAAAGCAGAACCAAACTCCATTTCTGTCGATAATCTTTAAACTGTAAAAGAATTTATGAAATAAATAACCGAACTAATGGACTAACGAACGAAACATTACACAAACGAAAGAACTAGTGATAGAACGAATGCATGAACAAACGAACGAATGAAGGAATGAATGAGGCAAGTTAGAAATAAAGTGATGTACTTAGAAATAAATAATACAACATCAATTATTTTTGAATTTCGTATTATATATAAAACTGGCATACATATTTAACATTACCCTGATAATGACATGTGTACATATCTATCCATTTAACTATTTCAGCGCCGAATTGTTTAAAGTAGACTCTTCCATGTACAAACTCGGACGACTATATTTTCATGTTATAGGATTTTGTGGAATATTTTTATAACTCACAGCCAAACAATGCAGATTTCAGGTGAGACAGCTCGTTACGAGCTGACTCACCGGAAAATGTATTGTTTGCAAAAAGCTCAATATTGCCTTTGGCGCTGAAAGAGTTAAATAATATGTTTTATACATTTGTTTTACGAAAAAACACATGGTATAATCATTGCTTAATTTTATCCAAATGCATACATGTATATGTTATGACAATAAATGAGCCCGCCGAAAATAATTGGTACAAGTTGACTTTTGTGAACGTTGTAGATCCACAGTCTGATCAACATCTACACGGCTCACATATTGCTTACGTACGCATGAGAGGTTAATCTTTTCAAAGATATAGGAACGTTCTACCTGTAGTTTGACAATAATTATTTGAGGGTCGAAACTTGTCGATTTACATGGAAATAAAGAAGGAATTTAATTTGGTATTCTTTGACCTAGATGCTGATCTGAACACACGATTTCAGCCGTCCCACAAAAATATCAACAGTGTGGACTCTGCGTAAAATACCAACAGTGTGGACTCTGCGTAAAATCCCAACAGTGTGGACTCTGCGTAAAATATCAACACAGATTAGCATAAGCATGCCGCGATTTTCTGTTTCAGAAATCATAACTCTATACCTCTATCCCCCTGATACGGAATATGTCGGTCCGGATGAACCTGTGCGGATTGCGCAGGCTGATCTGGATCGATATATTACTCAGAGTCCATAACGTTGGGTTTCTCGTGGAATGGCTGAGTTGTCTGTTTAATTTCAACTGTCACATGATTGGTACATTACAATGTCAGTCTTGAATATAATTCTGAGTAAACTGACCTTAACTCTTTCAGCGCCAAATAGTTTAAGGTAGACTCTTCCATGTTCAAAATCGGGTGTCTGCATTTATTATGTAATAACAGTTTGGACTATTTTTATAACTAAAAGGCAAACAATGCTGTTTTCAGGTGAGACAGCTCGTTACGAGCTGACTCGCCTGAATCAGTATTGTTTGCAAAAACCTCAATATTGCCTTTGGCGCTGAAAGAGTTAAACAATGGTTTAACGTTATCAGACTGGATTTTATCGTAAATTGATGTTACGTTAGTGTGCCGGGTTAGCTTGCACGACGTCATTATGTAGCCTTTATGCGACACTGGAATTTAACGGGTAATACAAACTATTTAAACGTTTTGAAAACTGAAGCATTTTGTTCTTGTATATTTACCCGTTTTGTTAACTATTGAATTATTCACATACAATGTTATAATATGCTCTTTTATAGTCAATACATTTTACTCATCCAAATAAACTACTCACTTAAAATAAAATAAAATGAAATTAACTAATATCAGTTAGTATATGTTAACTGCGCCGTGTTATTTTTTATCATTAAAACAGAAAAGACAAGGCATTTACCAACTATAATAAAAAGGTATTTACCGTTTAAAATCAAGAAATCAAAATGTCCGTGTAAACATGCACTATTTACCACTGTATTATATGAATGTCCTTTTATATTCCAAGTCAAACACAATAAAATCCTATCCCTCATTTAAGTAAAAGGAGATAAAAACCTTTCAAGTGTTCCCTAAACCCTTAACCCCGTAATTTATTACACTCTAAGGATGACGTCGCTTTTATAAGTACGACAGGACGTTTTACAATATTTTCGCAAAGCTGATATATTTCTTACTTATCTCGTTGAAAGATATCCCATACATTTTTATATTTAATTTTGGGAAATTATTTATTTAACTTTAGAAGGTATCATATATTTAATATACATTTTACAGATGTGTCTTAGTTAAATATATTAACTTATATACATTTTACAGATGGGTCTTAGTTAAATATATAAACTTATATACATTTCTGAGTTATATCTCTGTATTTGAAAGGCATTTTTCTGATTGATTGATTGATTGATTGATTGGTGTTTTCCGAAATGTTCAACCATTTGCCAGATATATCACAGCGTTTCATGGGTAAGTTGCCAGCTCATTTTATCCTGACACCATCGAATCGTTATCCTTACCCCTAAATCCTGAGCGCCACGGCGAGCAGTCATAATCAGCATTTTAATGTATTTTGTATGACCCGGCCGGGATCGAAACCGCAACCTCCCTCAAGCGAGGCGGACGCTCTACCATTACAACACATAGACACCCCCTGAATGAATGCTCTCTGTCGAACTTAAAGAAGTTTCCCTAAATAATTCATCCCGCTGTACGCGAAGTTAAACACGTTTTATGAATGCCATTATATAAGACTCTATATCACATTTCTATACGGTGTATATCAAGATCAGCTTTCACATCCGGGCAATCTGATCTTGGTATATATCGTTCGCTACATATCTATCTATATACACTAAAAACTAAAAACTATTACATTGACTTTCCAAGAACGTATTTACCCTTTCCCTGATAAAGACGACATATCGAGGGCTTTGCGTGAAACGGTTGTAACTAACAAACCTATTTTGAAAACCCTGGTTTAGGGGCAAGTTTGACCCCTTTGTAAACGATGAAAATTTAGGTGCCATTTGGGTTAGGCACCAAAATTTCCATTGTTTACCAAGATAAATGAGTTAACGATTATAAAGACTTTATGGCGAGGTGATTAACCTTGGTAAAAACATACCAATTTTAGCTACAACCGTTTCACGCCAAGCCCTCGATATGACACTGTTTTCAACTCTTCTCAATAATCTATCTGTAATATTTATAATAAAAAAATCAATACAATTGCCTATATATCTTCAAAGTCGTCTGTTACATATTTGTTGTATGTTAAAAAGGCTTTGAAAAAACCATGGTGATGCTGCCGGTAGCAGGTTTCCAGCGGTATAAGGGTTAAACAAAGAAGAATATAATTATAGTGGAGGTACTAGAGGTACTAGAGGTACTAGAGGTACTAGAGGTACTAGTGTTTCACTTACGTTGTGAGGGATTCCCTCTTTAACCCGTCCCCACATACAACAAATCTGCAACAGACGACATTAAAAAGATCTAGAAGAAAATATGGAAAATCTCCATAAATGAGACTTAAATTATTAGATAAAGTTGTCATTAGGAGCAATTTCCCTTTTCGTCACAATGTTTTCCAAAGTCGTATGCTTCAGAGGCGTCAGACATAGTCTGTATATGTATATGTGAGAGGTTAACTTACACATATGAGCCGTCCCGTAAGAAAAACCAACAGTATGTACCGACCCGGATCAGCCTAAGCATGCCGCGCAGGCTTACCCGGCTAGACACTTTTCGCCTCATGTGGATTTTCTGTTTCAGGAATCACTACTCTCTATACATCTATCCCCCTGGGACGGAATGTGTCGGCCCGGATCAGTCTGCGCGGACAGCGGAGGCTGATCTGGTCGATACATTACGCAGATGCCATAACGTTGGTTTTCTCGCGGGCCGGCTCATATACCTCTTAAAATTGGATATAAGTGTTTGTATGTATGGCGTCTGACACTGCTTTTAACATTATTGCAGCCACATCACGGCGTTTCCTTGGTAAATTAACAATACTCCCCCACAACCTTACCCCGACACCAGCTCAACAGTCGTAATCGCTACCCCCGGAGTTCTGAGCGCCAATGAGAGCAGCAATTACAGTCATCTTTAAGGTATTTGGTATGACCCGACCGGGGATCGAACCCTGGTCTCCCACTCCGATGACGGACGCTCTAACCACTAGTCACCCTGATCCCATATTGAATTTTCTTTCAATATCAGAAAATGCATGTTGTTCTAAAAATGGCTCTCAGTGTGTAAATACAATGTATAGCTAAAAGCAAACAATAATTTAGTTACAAAACAGTCAGAGGGTATTCAAATTTATAAAAACGCTTTCTACTTTCAAAAATATCATTACTGTCCACTGGTAGACAACTTCAGTCCCTTGGATTCATCTGAAATTATTTGGACAAAATCATCTTCCCGGCAATACATTCGAATTGTCAATTTAACTGGACATGTTGTTAAAATAGACGTAAAGTAACGATATGACATGTTGTGGAAATAGACGTTAAGAAACGTCGTGACATGCTGTTGGAATAGACGTAAAGAAAAGAACGTGCCATGCGGTTGGAATAGACATAAAGAAACGACATGATCTGCTGTTGACATAGACGTTAAGTAAAGACATGACATGCTGTTGTAATAGACGTAAAGAAACGACATGATCTGCTGTTGACATAGACGTAAAGAAACGACGTGACCACAACAAATGACTAGACATATTGTTGGAATAGACGTAAAATAACGCCTTGGCATGCTGATGAAAAAAGACGTACAGTTAAGACGTGACATGCGGTAAGAATAGACGTTCACAAACGATGTTGGTATACACGTAAATCACCGGACATCAAAGACGTAACATGCTTTTAATAAAGACGTTAAACAACGAGTTTACATACTAAGGAATATACATAAAGTAACCACGTGACATGATGTTGATAAAGACGTAAAATAACGAGCTTACATCCTAAGGAATATAAATAAAGCATGACATGACATGCTGTTGATCAAGACGTAACACAACTACTTTACATACTAAGGAATATGTATACATAAAGCAACCACGTGACACGCTGTTGAAATACACGTGCCGTACAGACGTGACATGCTGTTGAAATACACGTAACGTAACGACGTGACATGCTGTTGAAATACACGTAACGTAACGACGTGATATGATGCTGAAATGGACGTATGCTGCTAACTATGACTGGACATGTTGTTGCGATAGACGAAGATGAACGACACAATAGGTTGTTGAAAAAGTTGTAAAGTAACCCAATGATATGCAATTGGAATGCACACACATTATTGACTGGACATTCTGTTAGAATAGTCGTAAACATCTGACGGGACATGCTGTTGAAATAAACGTAGAGTAACGCTGTGATATGTTGTTGAAATTGAAGTAAAGCATATTCACTAGACATGTTGGTTGAATAGACGTAGAGCATTGACTTGACATGCTGTAGAAACAAATTTAATGCAACGACTCGACATAATGTCGAACAATTGTATATCAACAACTTGATGATGTTGGAATAGACAGGAAGAAATACGAGGTCTGCCAAATTAAGGGAAAGGTTGTGAAAGGCATGACTGGTGATGGGTTAAGGATCATCTGTCAACAAAATACCAGGTATTTAACGATATACAAGTGTTTCTTCGAGTTAATCAATGTAGTCCTGGATTGAGGGTTACTTTTGTATACATACAACCAAACAATAGTCCTTTGTATTCCACTAATACCCCATCTCTGTATGTTTAATATCAGTTTGAACTCTTAATCTCACTCTTTGTGGTTTTGCGATGCGTCACGATTTGTTTGTTTATTTGATAATTTCAACATGTTTTCAGTTATATATTAGTGACCAGAGCTCTAGATAAGGGCCGTTTTGCATGTTTTAAAATCCTTATTTGACCCAATAACCCTATGTTGTGGGTACTCAAGAGAATCGACTCAGTGAGACGATTCTTTTGAGTACCCACAACATAGGATTTGCTTTAATAATAAGAGAGAAATTGTGGGAATAAGAGCTGAATACCCCTCCTTATCTGGACCTCTGAATGCTTAGTCCTTCTGTGGTAATTTACCAGTACTACCGGTGTTTATATCCTGATGCCGCGACACACCAGTTCCCACGCTATCCCCGCAACCCTGAGCGCCAATGACGGACATGACATGACAGCAGGTCAAACGTTGTAATCTCACATTCTGACATCAACTTTTCTTCCATTAACAGTGGCCTTACGATGCTTTTATGTTGAGTACTGGTGCGAAAAAGAATGAATGTATATTGTTTTATGGCGCATCGACAGCTAAGGTCATTTAGCGCGCAATTAAATTCAATTATTCATGATCCCTGGGTAAACAAACCAGTACTAGGCTAGAAAATGTGCCTTGCCTAAGGGCACTCCACCATGACCGTAGTGCCGCGACTGGGGATCGAACCCGGGACACCCGGTTTCGAAATCCCCGACGCTAACCACTCGACCACAGCGGATTCCTGTGCGAAAAAGAAAAGAAACATGGGGAAGTAAGTTTAACTCTATGGTATAAATGGAATACTGTAGTGATTGCTTATGATTTAACGCCTTTTTCAGCAATTGTTTAGTCATACACGGCGGACAGCTCATTTACACACGTCTTTCCAAGCAACTGGCTGATTTTCCCACATATACTGTTAGACCATTGACGGAAGACAAATGACGCTTGTCTCATTGACCTTTGCCAAACGTCGGAAAGAATGTTGCACTAGATAGGATTCGTACTCATAAGCTCTGGATTGACAGTCCGCGTCAAAACCGACTGAGCTACCGGAGCTCGGCCTGAAATACTCTAGAAAAACGATGTCAAACACCAACCAATCGTTCACGAACACAACTGACATATGGGTAATAAATAGGTAACTGTGTAAATATGTCGAAAGCGTGTTATACTTCAGTGAAAATGTTGGACTTTATAACGCATGCTTTGTATCTCGTGGGCGTACACATTGCACCTAAAGTAAGCGTGATATCACCCGTTAGTAGTCTCGAGTAACCTGCACCTACAATCAAATAATGGAATCGGCACGCCGGACAGACAATTATGTCCAGGCAATTTTAGATAATAATAATGATAACAATAATAATAATAATAAAGGCTTTATTTAGAGAGGACACTCATTTGACATAGTACATGTATATGGAACGCCTTTACTGTCTTAGTATGGTGTATTGTATTATACGCAGTACATTTTCACGTATATGAGGTACATATATCATTTGACGTGGTACATTATTCATGATATGCAGTTCCTTTTCTATTATGTGTGGTGATTATTGAATAATATGCAGTGCAAAATAGTGTTTAAACAGTAGAATAACCATTATACGTTGTACAAACAACGTCATGTGCAATACAAACTATATACTATGCAGTACAAATGACATTACGTATGGTGTATTTGTTTGTGTATACATGCAGTAGTTTTACATGTATACGTTGTATGTTGGTCAATAGATGCGATGTATGTTTTAATATATGAAGTGCCTGCACGTATCTTTATACCTGGTGAATTATTAGGTATGTGTTCATAAACATTCATAGTACGCAATGCATTTGGCAATATGTTCGGTCCATACTAATTTATACATGGTGTAAACAACTTTATATGCGGTGCATTTTTCATTAGGATGATCATACTTTCCGGCATTCTCCGTAATTATTTATCCGGAAAATACCGAGTCAGACAGATAGTTATTAATACTTACACCGTTTACCCAATTTCAAAAAAAGCGCTTGAATAATTTATAAAAAGATGTGTACACACGTTCTGAATACACAAGGGGCAGAATGTCGTCGTCTGCACTGAAATCCGCTCTAGACGAGATTGGTCTGTTCATTCGGTATGATTTGCAGTCTGATCTAAATCTAAAATCTAAAGTCTGAATATTACTAGTCCAAAAATAATGTTATAGGACTAGAATATTACATGTACATATGATTATTAGAAGCTTCAGTTAATTTGTGAGGATTATGATAAGAGCAAATATGCAGGCTGATTCGAACCTACACTGTTCAGAAAAAACTAATTTATGCCTTTTCCCAAAGACATAATCAAATATATCTCACTTTTCAAGTTATTTCTCTTATTTCCAGAAGCTGCTGATAATTTAAAGTTGTTTTCATGAGGGAAGTGGTAAGGCTAAACAAAATAATATGTGTGGTTCAGGTAACATTGGTCAAAGAAAAAGGGTAGGTAGGTAGGCTTTTTTTTTCTTTCTTCAGAAGCAAGTTGTCTGTTGCAAGTTGTTACAGACGTAAGTGGTTACAAATGTGTGTTATATGCACATTCAAGACATCTCATCAATATATGCAATAATTCTTGCAAAAACTTCCCCGACGGTAGATGAGTTGATGACTGCCTTCATAATTCGTTTTGAAGGGCCATGGACGTGTTTTCTACCGTCACGGCGAACACTGTGACCGCCGCCATGTTTGTTTTATTACGATCGATAAAGGCTTTCCAAGCGTTTTAGTTTCGTACTCAATTATTTTTGTTCCCAAAATCGATAAAAAGTTCTAGGGTCGGCCCCAACAAATAGGGAAGGTAGGGTTACATGAACCACACATATTATTTTTTTTAGCCTAACCTAAACATATTTCAAAATCTTTTTCGTAATACAACAAGTATGCATCAGAGGACTCTAATGCAAAACTATAGAAAATCTTATTATAAATGAAAGTATAATTATTGAAGAGGGGATAGTTGAACGCAATTTCTCAAGATGAGCCATTTATCCTTTTGCCATAATGATTTCAAGAGTTCTGCTTCAGGAATCAGAGATCGTCTGCATAAACGACATTCTGCATCTCGTCTATTTAGAAAATGTGTACACTCTCATAAGGCCTTTTTAAAATGGATTAGACGGTGTTAATGTTCAAACCCATCTGTCATGCTCGGTAATTTCCGGAAATAATTCCGGAGAATGCCGGAAAGTATGATCATCCCCAATGTAAACCACCGCATACAAAGTTTAAACCACCGCATATAATCAAAGTACCACCACACGTATTAAAGAATAGACTGCATATTATGTTGTTTGTATGGCATATGACGTTGTTTGCACAATATATAATGGTTATTCTACTGTATCTTCATACTTGTGGACTTCATATTATTAAATAACCACGATATATTATACAAAATGCACTGCATATCATGCAAAATGTACCACGTCAAATGAAATATGTACCTCGTATACATGAAAATGTACTGCGTATAATACAATACAACATAGTAAGACAGCAAAGGCGTTCCATACATGTATGCAAGTCAATCTTTCATGAGGGCCTCACACATAAACAAATTGAAACGAAACATGAACAAACGTGTGTTACATATGAACAGATGAATACATAAGACTGAAGTTGTCTCCCATTGGACACTTTGTTGAAAGTTGATGAGGTGTTTCATAAAGTTAAATACACTCTGATTGATTTAAAACGAAAAGAGCCGTTTTACGGAAAAACATGTTTTTTTACTGAAATTGAAAGTAACATTCACTGCGGTTTAAGGTTAAACCTAGTTTTGACACTTTACCTAAACAAAGGAAGGCACGGTCGCCATGTAAGTGTTTATTGCTTTTTTTCTGTTCCAGGAGTCCTTACTATATATCTCTATCCCCCTGAGACGGAATGTGTCGACCCGGATTAGCCAGCGGAGGCTGATCTTGGTCGATACATTACGCAGACACCATAATGTTGGTTTCCTCGTGGAACGCCTCATGTGGTTGCGAATAATGTACATACAGATAAGACATCGCATCCGTGTATTCTGATCTAGGTCTGTACGGTGCGCCAATAAGTCATAGAAGTACATCGCATCCGTGTATTCTGATCTAGGTCTGTACGGTGAGCCAAAAAGTCATAGAAGTACATCGTATCCGTGTATTCTGATCTAGGTCTGTACAGTGAGCCAATAAGTCATAGAAGTACATCGTATCCGTGTATTCTGATCTAGGTCTGTACGGTGAGCCAATAAGTCATAGAAGTACATCGCATCCGTGTATTCTGATCTAGGTCTGTACGGTGAGCCAATAAGTCATAGAAATACATCGCATCCGTGTATTCTGATCTAGGTATGTACGGTGCGCCAATAAGTCATAGAAGTACATCGCATCCGTGTATTCTGATCTAGGTATGTACGGTACGCCAATAAGTCATAGAAGTACATCGCATCCGTGTATTCTGATCTAGGTCTGTACGGTGAGCCAATAAGTCATAGAAGTACATCGTATCCGTGTATTCTGATCTAGGTCTGTACGGTACGCCAATAAGTCATAGAAGTACATCGTATCCGTGTATTCTGATCTAGGTATGTACGGTGCGCCAATAAGTCATAGAAGTACATCGTATCCGTGTATTCTGATCTAGGTCTGTACGGTGAGCCAATAAGTCATAGAAGTACATCGCATCCGTGTATTCTGATCTAGGTCTGTACGGTACGCCAATAAGTCATAGAAGTACATCGCATCCGTGTATTCTGATCTAGGTCTGTACGGTACGCCAATAAGTCATAGAAATACATCGAATCCGTGTATTCTGATCTAGGTCTGTACGGTGAGCCAATAAGTCATAGAAGTACATCGAATCCGTGTATTCTGATCTAGGTCTGTACGGTGAGCCAATAAGTCATAGAAGTACATCGCATCCGTGTATTCTGATCTAGGTCTGTACGGTGAGTCAATAAGTCATAGAAGTACATCGCATCCGTGTATTCTGATCTAGGTCTGTACGGTGAGTCAATAAGTCATAGAAGTACATCGCATCCGTGTATTCTGATCTAGGTCTGTACGGTGAGTCAATAAGTCAAAGAAGTACATCGTATCCGTGTATTCTGATCTAGGTCTGTACGGTGAGTCAATAAGTCATAGAAGTACATCGCATCCGTGTATTCTGATCTAGGTCTGTACGGTGAGTCAATAAGTCATAGAAGTACATCGCATCCGTGTATTCTGATCTAGGTCTATACGGTGAGCCAATAAGTCATAGAAGGTCTCAGGGAACACCTACACAGTATAATTAATTTGGATCCTTTAGCATGAATGCGATGGCAGGTGATTTTTCCGTTATTTTCAATATTTACGCTAAGGTAGGTTTTTGCAGACACTGTTTAGTCTAGTTTAAACTTATTTATTTATTTTACATCGATTGCGAAACAAGCTTTAAGCTTATATTAATCACGCTCGATGTTTGCTACCTGTAACCATGCGCCGTGTGTGTGGAAAAATCACCACGGTAGAACCCGATCATCACGGTCGGGATTCGAACCCGGGACCTTTGGTACGAGAGGCCGACGCTCTACCATTGCACCATTGTCTTCGATTTTTAGGAAATAAATGAACGGAAAAGTTTGGTATTTCGTAGAATGGTTTAACAAGTCGATCGTCCTCTGTGATTGAGAGAGGTAAAATTGTAAATGATGATTGATTTTCTACTATTCACACTTTCTCTTTCTTAAATATTGTCTGCTGGATGGGCATATCAGAATAGAACAGAACAGAAAGTTGCATAAAGCATTAAAGCACATTGTCAAAAATTACATGATAACATACAGTGGAAAAAGGCATTAGATGGTTCATGTATACTTGTTTAACCCACATGTAGACGTGTTCTGACGCCGCTTCAGCAAACGAATATTGAAAACATTGTGACAAAAGGTGAAATTGCTCAAAATGAGAAATTTCTTGTTTTCTCACAATGTTTTCAACCATTTTCACTAATTATACCTTCATTAATACAGATTTTCCATATGATTTACTAAATGTCTTCAAAGTCGACTGATGCAGATTTGCTGTATGTGGGAAAGGGTTAAATACCATTATCAGTGTAGACGTGAGGTGAGACTACTGCATAAAGGACAATTATAGAGTCCATTGACAGTGCTAGGGCACCAATACTCTGATTAGCATTAACCCTGACCACATACAACAAATCTGCAGTCGACGACTTTGAAATCATTTTGGCAACGATTTGAATAATCTCTTTAAATGAAAGTATAATCATTGAATAGTGTTGAAAACATTGTTGCAAACGGAGAAATTGCTCATTTTGAGCAATTTCTTCTTTTGTCACAATGTTTTCGTCTGCTGGAGAGGCGTCAGAAAGCGTCTATATGTTGGAAAGGGTTAAACATAGCGGTATGAGATATTGAATTTTAAAAACACATCCAGAAGTCTGTTACAGAGAATACCGACAACCGATTACATCATATGATATTTTAAAAACACATCCAGACGTCTGTTACAGAGAATACCGACAACAGATTACATCATATGATATTTTAAAAACACATCCAGACGTCTGTTACAGAGAATACCGACAACCGATTACATCATATGATATTTTAAGAGTCGTCTACTTTGAAAAATCTCTGATATAATCAAAGCACTGCAAGTGCTCACAGCAAGGGGCTAACTGCAGATAACATTTGGACATGGATTTACCGATCCCAAAAATCTAACTTGAACACTTTACACTAGCAATTTGTTAGTTAGCACTTTATATCCATATATTAAATGATAAAGGAGTAAAGCAAAACACTGTAAACACAGTATGATGGTCTATCGATATACTAAAAGTTGGCATACACATGCGCATCTGCTATCTGGATAGTTTCTGCTTAGCACACCTCCTGGTTTACAATGGATTTTTAGTCGTGTCTTTTTTTAATTCAATTAACACATATACATTTCATATCAAAATCACAATAACCTCACAATGATAATTATATTGAGAGTCCAATTTTACTTTCAAAGCAGAAATAAAATCCTGTGTTATCTACATTTTCTTCAGAGTGCAATGACTGAAATATTGTTAAAAGCGACGTAAAACATCACACACACGATTTAATCATTGCTTAGTGTTTCACAACGCATAGGTGAATAGTTTTAAATGCATTGCTTTTGAATTCATTTTAAATCCCAACATTTTGAAAGAGTTTATTGCAGCGGTGTTAAATGACAATTGCACCACTGATATCGGCAATTTATAAGACAAAAAATATTATATTTTTCTTACAAAAAAATTATCTGCCCAGAGCGGGAATCGAACTCAAGTCTGCCGTTTCACGGCCAAACATGCTAACCACTACATTACGATGCCACTTCGATAGATTATATTTATAACATAATTATAAACCAATACACGAGTTAGCCAAATATTTAGTATGAAACGTTTTATCTTGATAAAAAACAAATGTCATTTAAATCATTTGTTTTATAACTGGGACTTGACTATCTTATTCCGTCTGCTGAGGTTGTTCAGGTTAATTTTGGTTGAACATTTAATGTATTTACCTAGGAATCTAATATGAAATACTCTAGTACTTAGATTCCAGATTAACGTTTCCGCTGATAATACATTTTATTCGAAAGGATTTTTGGAAATTACGACGCCTAGGCTCACTTGCACATTTATCGTATATATGTTATATTTTGTCAACTGTTTATTTTATTATCATTTAAATAATTTGAATGTTTGAGTATATATGTTATCATTGGAACTCATTTATCTTAATTTGTTTTTGAGTCGGAATCGAAAAGTTACCTTTACTCCATTCGATTTACAATATTTAGGAATTACCAATGAACTTTACGCGCGATCAAGTATGTTGAAAGCGTAGAAATACATTTTAATTATTAATCATGTAATTCATATGTTTTAACATAAAAATTCTTTCGAGTTATTCCTTTTGGGTTAGTGATGTCGAATCAAATCAATTTTCGGCTTCATATGTCAACAAGTTACCGCATTTTGATTTTTAGACAGGAACTATTGGCGGTACAAGATGGCCAACATGGAAATTAGCTGGCAACAGTCATTTCATTTTTAACAAAATATTCTACAAATCATCCACTTTCATTGACATTATGTACGATCTGCAACCACCAATACATCTATATGAAGTCGAGATGGTGATCAGAAACGGAGAGCTGATGTAGAAAGACAGATGTGAAGTAATTCCATGCCGATATCGTAAAACGCCTGTCTAGATTCCAGTCTCAAAATGATGCGTCGTTTCGAAAATTAGCTACTATAGCAATTGGCTCTAAAGAGCCCCTTGCTAAAAACGACTGCAACATTATGTTCACTTTTTTATGAAAAGATGAACTCATTGTGGGAAAAGAAAACAATGCTGTCTTTCTCCAACATTGTTTTCACAAACTGTACTTGTATACTGCATATGCGTCAAAAGTGATCTGCTATGATTTATTCAATGATTTCAAGGAAGATTTAAACAGACAGAAATTTAATAATACGCCAATAAAAGGCGTATTGTTTTAATAATAGCATGCACATCAATACTACATTAAACCATACACATGCTGGGAAAGCTGTTTAAATATACCCGCATACAACATATCTGTAGCAGACGACATTGAAAACATCTAGGCCAAACTAATGAAATCCTCTATAAATGAAATATTAATTACAATATAGAGTTGAAAACATTATGGCAAAAGGAGTAAGTGCTCATTTTGAGTAGTTTCTTCTTTAGTCGTAATGATTTCAAAATGTTTCTGCTATAGAGGTGTCGGAAAACGTCTGTATATGGGAAAGGGTAACTGAAGTAGATATAAATCTGGCGCATAAACCGTAACTTACAATGGATTTACAATACATTACATCAGCCGTCCCACGAGAAAACCACCAGTGTGCGTAAAGTATCGACCCGGTACAGTTTAAGCATGCCGCACAGGCTTACCCGGACAGGCACTTTTCGCCTTCTGTGGATTTTCTGTTTCAAGATTCATTACTCGATCCCTGAACGTGTCATACCAAAAACTTTACAAATGGTAGTAATGTAGTCGTACTGGTAACTAACCCAGGAAACGCCGTGTTATAACTAAAAAGTATTGAAGGCGGCGTAAAACATCAATCAACCAATCAATCAATCAATCAATCAATCAATCAATCAATCAATCAATCAATCAATCAATCAATATATAACATGTTACAGCCGATTAAAGGTCCAATATAGGCCCAAGGTTAGATAGTTCTTTACTTTATGTGTTCATTAACGTTTTTTAAATTAAACTTTTCCCATATTTATCCTTTTGCATAAATGTTTTAAATTCGATTTCTTTTGAACGTGTGCAATAGTTATGCGTTTTCAAAATCGTCTGCTGCAGATTTGTTGTAAATGGAAAAGCGTTAAACCAGTCCACTGCAAAAAAATTCTAAACAGTTCTGACTGACAATTTCGGGGCTACAGTTTTCAAATAACAGAAACTACTCAAATGATTGCTTGAATTGCAAACCAAGCCAACAGTTACAGATGCGATACTAATTTAGTAGTAAATGTAATGGTGATGTATTTTGTAGAGCTGAATATTTGCGGAAATAGGTTAATTGGTTTGCTTCCAGGTAACACACCGCCTCGCTGGTGTAATGGTAGTGCACCACCTCGGGTGCGGGAGATCGTGGGTTCGATCCCCGGCCGGTTCATACCAAAGACAGATTGGTAGTAATGATTGCCCACCTTAGCGCTTAGGGTTGCGGGGTTAGCATTACGACTGACTAGCTTTTGTGAGGATAAATGGACCAGTATAGCTGGTAACTTACCCGGGAAACGCCGTGATATAACTGGTGTGAGGATAAATGGACCAGTATAACGGGTAACTTACCCAGGAAGCGCCGTGATATAACTGGTGTGAGGATAAATGGACCAGTAGTACAGGTAACTTACCCAGGAAGCGCCGTGATATAACTGGTGTGAGGATAAATGGACCAGTAGTACAGGTAACTTACCCAGGAAGCGCCGTGATATAACTGGTGTGAGGATAAATGGACCAGTAGTACAGGTAACTTACCCAGGAAGCGCCGTGATATAACTGGTGTCAGGATAAATGGACCAGTATAACGGGTAACTTACCCAGGAAACGCCGTGATATAACTGAAACATTGTTGAAGGCGACGTAAAACAACAACTAATCAAATAATCAATCAATTATTAAAGGTAACACATTATCACGAATCACATAATATATTGTTCAGTTATATCACTGCGTTTCCTGGTTAAGTTGCCAGTATTATTGGTGCATTGATCATGACACCAGCATGTAAGTCGTTATGCTAACCCCGCAACCCTGAGCGACAAGGGGGGCAGCCATTGCTAAATTCTTATAACCACGCTGAAAACGTATCAATAAATTGATATCGAACACGAGGTTATCTCAGTTCAAGTAACCGTTTGTTTCCAGGTTAACTTTCATCAGTGCTCCACTTAACCTTTTCCCTCATATAGACGCTTTATGACGCCTCTGCAGCAGACGGCTTTTTGAAAACATAGTGACAAAAGAAGAAATTGCACAAAATTTGCAATTTCTCCTTTTGCCACAATATTTTCCACTTTTTGTCATAGGTTATCCATTCAATTATGGAGATTTTCTATGTTTTGACAAAATACGTTCAAAGTCGTCTGCTGCAGAATTGTCGTATGAGGGTAAGGGTTAACATTATTCCAAGACAACGAACTAGCTTCCAACATAGATGTTCCTTTTGTTGGAAGGCGAAAGATAACTATCACTGCTTGTTTGTTTAAGTAACCGTTTGTTTCTTGGTTAACTTTCATCAGTACTCCACACAATATTCTTCCAAGACTAACGAACTACCTTCCAACATAGATGTTCCTTTTGGTGGAAGGCGAAATATAACTATCACTGCTTGTTTGTTTAAGTAACCGTTTGTTTCTTGGTTAACTTTCATCAGTACTCCACACAATATTCTTCCAAGACTAACGAACTACCTTCCAACATAGATGTTCCTTTTGGTGGAAGGTGAAAGATAACTATCACTGCTTGTTTGTTTAAGTAACCGTTCGATTCTTGGTTAACTTTCCTCAGTACTCCACACAATATTCTTCCAAGACTAACGAACTACCTTCCAACCTAGATGTTCCTTTTGGTGGAAGGCGAAAGATAACTATCACTGCTTGTTTGTTTAAGTAACCGTTTGGTTCCTGGTTTAACTTTCATCAGTACTCCTCACAATATTCTTCCAAGACTAACGAACTACCTTCCAACCTAGATGTTCCTTTTGGTGGAAGGCGAATGATAACTATCACTGCTTGTTTGTTTAAGTAACCGTTTGGTTCCTGGTTTACTTTCATCAGCACTCCAAACAATATTCTTCCAAGACAACGAACTACCTTCCAACATAGATTTTTCATCCCATTTGGTGGCAGGCGAAAGATAACTATCACTGTTAGGTTTGTTTAAGTCATCGGGAAGAAATTAATGTCCGAGTCGTTGTTCGAGCTCACGACCTCTCGTCGTTACAGACTGACCTATCGCGACTCGGGAATCAGACTGCCGGAGTGAGGACATATGAGCCGTTTTTCCACGAGAAAATCAAAATTGTGGACTCTGTGTAATGTATCGAACCAGATCAGCCCGCGCAGTCGGCGCATGATAATCCGGGCCGACACATTCCGTCTCAGGGGGATAGAGGTATTGAGTAATGATTCCTGAAACAGAACATCCACAGGAGGCGAAAAGTGTATGTCCGGGTAAAACTGCGCGGCATGCTTAGGCTGATCCGGGTCGATACTTTACGCAAAATCCACAATGTTGGTTTTCTCGTGGGACGGCTCATATGTGTTACTGGATAATAAACGCTATACGCCAGCCAGTGCATACAGGGTAAAATCTCATCATTTATCGAGGAAAAACTCCCACAAATTGCGAAGACGGGCTAAAATCGGCTTTCCGTTATAAAGCAAGCGCGTGCCGTTAGACAGTCAATAAGTCGTATTGTTTTAGGATGGGAAAGGAATTAGACGAGATTCTGGAGAAATTAGGGGGGAAATGGATATTGGAACGATCGGAAAATTTTGAGGAGGCTTTACAGGCAATGGGTATGTTTATTTATTTGTTAGTTTAACATATGACAACACACTGCAAATCTGAAGCAAACGAATTTGAAAAAAATATTTTGAGAAAAGTATGTTATATCTCTGTAAATGGATGTATAATTATTTAAAATATAGTTCAAAAAACATTGTGGTATAAGAAGAATGTGTTCATTATGAGCAATTTCTCGATGTGTCACAATGTTTTGAAAAGTCGTCTTCCACATGGAAACAATGCAGCAGACGGCTTTTTGAAAACATAGTGACAAAAGAAAAAATTGCACAAAACGTGCAATTTCTCCTTTTGCCACAATGTTTTCCACTTTTAGTCATAGGTTATCCATTCAATTAAGGAGATTTTCTATTATTTGACAACATATGTTCAAAGTCGTCTGCTGCTGAATTGTCGTATGAGGGAAAGGGTTAACATAACATAACGTTTTTTGTTGTGTTCTGTAAATGATGGTAAAGTACGTTCGCAGCTATCACAGTATTACAGTTATATCACAGTATTACAGTTATATCATCACAGTATTACAGTTATATCACAGTATTACAGTTATATCACAGTATTCTAGTAAATCACCGGTACTGCTGGTTCGCGTATACTGCCTCGGTGGTGAAGTGGTTGAATGTCCGCCTCGGGTACTTGAAGTCAGCATAAATGGACCAGTAGTACTGGTAACTAACCCAGGAAACGCCGTGATATAACTGGTGTCAGCATAAATGGACCAGTAGTACTGGTAACTAACCCAGAAAACGCCGTGATATAACTGGTGTCAGCATAAATGGACCAGTAGTACTGGTAACTAACCCAGAAAACGCCGTGATATAACTGGTGTCAGCATAAATGGACCAGTAGTACTGGTAACTAACCCAGAAAACGCCGTGATATAACTGGTGTCAGCATAAATGGACCAGTAGTACTGGTAACTAACCCAGAAAACGCCGTGATATAACTGGTGTCAGCATAAATGGACCAGTAGTACTGGTAACTAACCCAGAAAACGCCGTGATATAACTGGTGTCAGCATAATAATGGACCAGTAGTACTGGTAACTAACCCAGAAAACTCCGTGATATAACTGGTGTCAGCATAAATGGACCAGTAGTACTGGTAACTAACCCAGAAAACGCCGTGATATAACTGGTGTCAGCATAAATGGACCAGTAGTACTGGTAACTAACCCAGAAAACGCCGTGATATAACTGGTGTCAGCATAAATGGACCAGTAGTACTGGTAACTAACCCAGAAAACGCCGTGATATAACTGGTGTCAGCATAAATGGACCAGTAGTACTGGTAACTAACCCAGAAAACGCCGTGATATAACTGGTGTCAGGATAAATGGACCAGTAGTACTGGTAACTAACCCAGAAAACGCCGTGATATAACTGGTGTCAGGATAAATGGACCAGTAGTACTGGTAACTAACCCAGAAAACGCCGTGATATAACTGGTGTCAGGATAAATGGACCAGTAGTACTGGTAACTAACCCAGAAAACGCCGTGATATAACTGGTGTCAGGATAAATGGACCAGTAGTACTGGTAACTAACCCAGAAAACGCCGTGATATAACTGGTGTCAGCATAAATGGACCAGTAGTACTGGTAACTAACCCAGAAAACGCCGTGATATAACTGAACAACTGTTGAATGCGGCGTTAACACCAAACAATCAATCATTCAATCAAGCAACCATTGACACATATGTAAGAGTATATCCCAACTTGTTTTACGTCGATTAAACTGAAAACCATACCCAACCGGAGAGACGTTAATATTCGCGACATCAGACATGTTACTCAATCTGAGTGCCGGCAGACAACTTCGTCTAGGGACTCTTTTAGATGAATCCATAAGACTGAAGTGGTCTCCCATTGGACAATAATGATTATGTTGAAAGTTGAAAGTGATTTTTAATAAAGTTGAATTGGAAACCAAAACATTGCTTGCTTTTAGCTTTATTGACAGGTTAAGAAACATATTCGAAACAAAACCTATTTTCTTAAATTGAAAGTAAAATTCACTGCGATATAAGGGTATACCTTAATGACGTCATAGCTAAAAATATGTGAGTTTTTTGTGTGCTTTTTTGATAGTTTTAAGAATGAACTTAATCTTTATATAGCATTCTGGGTTATTTAGATTGTTGGGAAAGAGCCATAGCCAAAAACGTAATAATGGTTGCCTATGGAAAATGAATTGCTTCATTCTGACCAAATATTGAAGTTTTGTTAATGGATAATCTCCGTTTAAATTGAACTGTCTAAGGCATATGAGAGTGATTTGGCTGCGAACACTTTTTTGTAAACTAGCATCGTCCGACTGTTCAAGACAGATCCAAACGCTTAATTTCGTTCAAATATTAATAACATATATACGAAGTATCTATACAATATGCACACATCCTTTTCACGTGACCGTAATCTGTGTGGTTCAAGATGCTTTGAGGGAAAGCACGTTCGTATAACTGCGGATGTCAGCGATGCTGTCTACATAACCACTATATAGTCATG
>JASEVX010000003.1:3010338-3080043 GCA_031761405.1 Serripes groenlandicus
CATTTATATAACCATTAGCCTATTGCCTGGCTTTCTCGCACCAATGCTGGCCATAATAGTCTTCGGAGGCAAATGGACAACGTCCCAAATAGACTGATAAGCCCATAAGTCGATGAAATCAATTTTGTCAATCAACGAAATGATAAATGTCCGAGCCTTTGTCCGAATTCACGACCCTTGAAATGATAGCCATGTCGTTTACCAACTGAGTTTTCGTGGCTAGACGGCTGACACAGAATAGAACACAACACGAGATCTTCATATAAAACACAATTTCCATCGTATGTGTGTTTTCTCGATTCTTCTTCCTCCAAATCGAAAATAAATACAGGAATCAGTCGAGTTCGAATGACTAGCATGATTTGAGAGAGTACGTTCGGAGTTTTTTACAGAGCACCTCTCATATCCATATGTAATAAATACATTAAGGTTTGTTATCGCGGAACACCGCTCATATACATATGTAATAATATGTTAAGGTTTGTTATCGCTGACACCGCTCATATACATATGTAATAAATATGTTAAGGTTTGTTATCGCGGAACACCGTCCATATGCATATGTAATAACTACGTTAAGGTTTGTTATCGCGGACACCGCTCAGATATATATGTAATAAATATGTTAAGGTGTGTTATCGCGGAATACCCTCATATACATATGTAATAATAATGTTAAGGTTTGTTATCGCGGAACACCGCCAATATACATGTGCAATAATACGTTAAGGTTTGTTATCGCGAAAAAAAACATATTCATATGTAATAATACGTTAAAGTTTGTTATCGCGGAATACACCCATATACATATGTAATGAATATGTTAAGGTTTGTTATCGCGGAACACCGCTCATATACATGTGTAATAATACGTTAAGGTTTGTTATCGCGGAACACCGCTCATATACATATATAATAACACGTTAAGGTTTGTTATCGCGGAACACCGCTCATATACATGTGTAATAATACGTTAATGTTTTTTATCGCGAAACACCGCTCATATACATATGTAATAAATACGTTAAGGTTTATTATCGCGGACACCGCTCATATACATATGTAATACATATGTTAAGGTTTGTTATCGCGGAACACCGCTCATATACATATGTAATAAATACGTTAAGGTTTGTTATCGCGGAACACCGTCCATATGCATATGTAATAAATACGTTAAGGTTTGTTATCGCGGACACCGTCCATATACATATGGAATAAATATGTTAAGGTTTGTTATCGCGGACACCGCTCATATACATATGTAATAAATACGTTAAGGTTTGTTATCGCGGTACACCGCTCATATACATATATAATAACACGTTAAGGTTTGTTATCGCGGACACCGCTCAGATATATATGTAATAAATACGTTAAGGTTTGTTATCGCGGAACACCGCTCATATACATATATAATAACACGTTAAGGTTTGTTATCGCGGAACACCGCTCATATACATGTGTAATAATACGTTAATGTTTTTTATCGCGAAACACCGCTCATATACATATGTAATAAATACGTTAAGGTTTGTTATCGCGGACACCGCTCATATACATATGTAATAAATATGTTAAGGTTTGTTATCGCGGAACACCGTCCATATGCATATGTAATAAATACGTTAAGGTTTGTTATCGCGGACACCGCTCAGATATATATGTAATAAATACGTTAAGGTTTGTTATCGCGGTACACCGCTCAGATATATATGTAATAAATACGTTAAGGTTTGTTATCGCGGTACACCGCTCATATACATATGTAATAAATACGTTAAGGTTTGTTATCGCGGTACACCGCTCATATACATATGTAATAAATATGTTAAGGTTTGTTATCGCGGACACCGGTCATATACATATGTAATAAATATGTTAAGGTTTGTTATCGCGGACACCGCTCATATACATATGTAATAAATATGTTAAGGTTTGTTATCGCGGAACACCGCCCATATGCATATGTAATAACCACGTTAAGGTTTGTTATCGCGGACACCGCTCATATACATATGTAATAACCACGTTAAGGTTTGTTATCGCGGAACACCGCTAATACACATGAGTTATAATAACGTTAAGGTTTGTAATCGCGGAACACCGCTCATATACATATGTAATAATACGTTAATGTTTTTTATTGCGGAATAACAATACGTTAAGATTTGTTATCGCGGAACACCGCTCATATACATATGTAATAAATACGCTAAGGTTTGTTATCGCGGTACACTTCTCATATACTTATGTAATAATACGTTAAGGTTTGTTATCGCGGAACACCGCCCATATGAATATGTAATAAATACGTTAAGGTTTGTTATCGCGGACACCGCTCATATACATATGTAATAAATATGTTAAGGTTTGTTATCGCGGAACACCGTCCATATGCATATGTAATAACCACGTTAAGGTTTGTTATCGCGGACACCGCTCATATACATATGGAATAAATACGTTAAGGTTTGTTATCGCGGTACACCGCTCATATACATATGTAATAACTACGTTAAGGTTTGTTATCGCGGACACCGCTCATATACATATGGAATAAATACGTTAATGTTTGTTATCCCGGACACCGCTCATATACATATGGAATAAATACGTTAATGTTTGTTATCGCGGTACACTTCTCATATACATATGTAATAAATACGTTAAGGTTTGTTATGGCGGTAAACTGCTCATATACATATGTAATAAATACGTTAAGGTAGTTTTTCACAGAGCACAAACCATTTCCCCAAGCAATCATGTATAGGTGTGTTGTGACTGGTTTACTTACTAATGTGACGTAAACATGCCGTATATCAAACCAAACGAATAAGACGACGACGATAAACAGAGCTACATAGACAGACGTCAAGGTAACGGGGGATAGTAGAGAGCCGGTCTGATTTACCAGAATGCACTTCAAAACATATTTACTTTTAATCCTTTTCCAATTGCAGACAGACGCATTTTGACGCATTGGCAGCAGTCGAAATTGCCCATGATGACCAATTTCTCCTGTAGTCACAATTATTTCAATTCTATTCAATAACTATACTTTCATTTATAGAGATTTTTCACATGACTGTATTCCCTGAAGTATTCAAAGTCGTCTGTTGCATATTTGTTGTCTGCGCGAAAGGTTTAATACGACGAATGCTTCAGGAAAAAACAATCCGTTACGATTTTATAACTAGTTAAGATCGATCAGTGAATTCTTCTTCTTTGATCCTAGTCCACACCCTTTGGCGGAAGTTTCGAGAACATTTTTTCGACAATTACCAAGTAAAATCAAAATGCGCTGATGTGCAGGTTGATCTTGATCGACATTGTATGAAATTACCCCATGATTCGTTTTCTGAGAGTACGAATTTTATAGAGTAACTCACGAATGAACGGATTCTTTTCCATAACAAAATCCAGCTTGAGTTTATTACTAACATAACACATACTGCGAGGGTTGGTCGAACAGTTTCAAGAAAAGTTCCATATGTCTTTTAAGCATTTCCAACATACAACAGTTATGCAGAAGACGAGTTTGAAGACAGTTGACGCTCTCGAAGCTTATGTCGACATCGGGTCTCGACTTTACTGTTATTTCGATACAGTTCTATCTTTTGTCAGACATGTCCAAATGTTTTGAGAAGTCCATCCTCGATTTTTATATCAAACTATTTTTATGTCGAATTGTTCAATGTCTCCAATAGTTCGACATAATGAGTATCGAGTACTTTAGAGTGAATAACGTTTCATGGACATTTTTTCAATCAGCAAAGTCAATGATCAGCATTGGCCTCTGCACAGTCTTATTGGAAACTACACTGTTTAATAGTCATTGTGTAGATTACGTAGAACTACAAGAGAAAGTTGATGCAACGCATCAATGTCGCCGGAAGTCCATACTGCAGTTATTCATAACACTAACATTATAGTAGTTAAATAAATAGTTATCAACTGAGGGGCATATTGGAACATCCGGGGTGGGGTCAAGTGAAAATGTATCATAACTTGCATTGTTTTGTCAACGAAGTGAATGATAATTGAAGCCTTTCATTGTTTATGATCAATCTCCATTCCAAAGTAGGTTGACCATACACACAGTCAACTAATTATTGATCATAAAATAATTGAAATGAGTAATCTTGCCAATCAACGGAAGATCCATCGGACGTTTTTCTTTATGGAAGGTAGAATAGCACTGTGTTAAATCTTGTAAATATGTGAACTATTGGTAATGGAGGGTAGAATAGCACTGTGTTAAATCTTGTAAATATGTGAACTATTGGTAATGGATGGTAGAATAGCACTGTGTTAAATATTGTAAATATGTGAACTATTGGTAAAGGATGGTAGAATAGCACTGTGTTAAATCTTGTAAATATGTGAACTATTGGTAATGGATGGTAGAATAGCACTGTGTTAAATCTTGTAAATATGTGAACTATTGGTAATGGATGGTAGAATAGCACTGTGTTAAATCTTGTAAATATGTGAACTATTGGTAATGGATGGTAGAATAGCACTGTGTTAAATATTGTAAATATGTGAACTATGGGTAATGGATGGTAGAATAGCACTGTGTTAAATCTTGTGAATATATGAACTATTGGTGATGGATGGTAGAATAGCACTGTGGTAAATCTTGTAAATATATGAGCTATTGGTAATGGATGGTAGAATAGCACTGTGTTAAATCTTGTAAATATGTGAACTATTGGTAATGGATGGTAGAATAGCACTGTGTTAAATCTTGTAAATATGTGAACTATTGGTAATGGATGGTAGAATAGCACTGTGTTAAATCTTGTAAATATGTGAACTATTGGAAATGGATGGTAGAATAGCGCTGTGTTAAATCTTGTAAATATGTAAACTATTGGTAATGGATTGTAGAATAGCGCTGTGTTAAACCTTGTAACTATGTGAACTATTGGTAATGGATGGTAGAATAGCACTGTGTTGAATCTTGTTAATATGTGAACTATTGGTAATGGATGGTATAATAGGACTGTGATGAATCTTGTAAATATGTGAACTATTGGTAATAGATGGTAGAATAGCAATGTGTTGAATCTTGTAAATATCTGAACTATTGGAAATGGATGGTAGAATAGCGCTGTGTTAAATCTTGTAAATATATGAAATATTGGTAATGGATGGTAGAATAGCACTATGTTAAATCTTGTAAATATGTGAACTATTGGTAATGGTTGGTAGAATAGCACTGTGTTAAATCTTGTAAATATATGAACTATTGGTAATGGATGGTAGAATAGCGCTGTGTTAAATCTTGTAAATATGTGAACTATTGGTAATGGATGGTAGAATAGCACTGTGTTGAATATTGTAACTATGTGAACTATTGGAAATGGATGATAGAATAGCGCTGTGTTAAATCTTGTAAATATGTGAACTATTGGTAATGGATGGTAGAATAGCACTGTGATGAATCTTGTAAATATGTGAACTATTGGTAATGGATGGTAGAATAGCACTGTGTTAAATCTTGTAAATATGTGAACTATTGGTAATGGAGGGTAGAATAGCACTGTGTTAAATCTTGTAAATATGTGAACTATTGGTAATGGATGGTAGAATAGCACTGTGTTAAATCTTGTAAATATGTGAACTATTGGTAAAGGATGGTAGAATAGCACTGTGTTAAATCTTGTAAATATGTGAACTATTGGTAATGGATGGTAGAATAGCACTGTGTTAAATCTTGTAAATATGTGAACTATTGGTAATGGATGGTAGAATAGCACTGTGTTAAATCTTGTAAATATGTGAACTATTGGTAATGGATGGTAGAATAGCACTGTGTTAAATCTTGTAAATATGTGAACTATTGGTAATGGATGGTAGAATAGCACTGTGTTAAATCTTGTAAATATGTGAACTATTGGAAATGGATGGTAGAAGAGCGCTGTGTTAAATCTTGTAAATATGTAAACTATTGGTAATGGATGGTAGAATAGCGCTGTGTTAAATCTTGTAACTATGTGAACTATTGGTAATGGATGGTAGAATAGCACTGTGTTGAATCTTGTTAATATGTGAACTATTGGTAATGGATGGTAGAATAGGACTGTGTTGAATCTTGTAAATATGTGAACTATTGGTAATAGATGGTAGAATAGCACTGTGTTGAATCTTGTAAATATGTGAACTATTGGAAATGGATGGTAGAATAGCGCTGTGTTAAATCTTATAAATATATGAAATATTGGTAATGGATGGTAGAATAGCACTGTGTTGAATCTTGTAAATATGGGAACTATTGGTAATAGATGGTAGAATAGCACTGTGTTGAATCTTGTAAATATGTGAACTATTGGAAATGGATGGTAGAATAGCGCTGTGTTAAATCTTATAAATATATGAAATATTGGTAATGGATGGTAGAATAGCACTGTGTTGAATCTTGTAAATATGTGAACTATTGGAAATGGATGGTAGAATAGCGCTGTGTTAAATCTTGTAAATATATGAACTATTGGTAATGGATGGTAGAATAGCACTGTGTTGAATCTTGTAACTATGTGAAGTATTGGTAATTGATGGTAGAATAACGCTGTGTTAAATCTTGTAAATATATGAACTATTGGTAATGGATGGTAGAATAGCACTGTGTTAAATCTTGTAAATATGTGAACTATTGGTAATGGATGGTAGAATAGCACTGTGTTAAATCTTGTAAATATATGAAATATTGGTAATGGATGGTAGAATAGCACTTTGTTAAATCTTGTAAATATGTGAACTATTGGTAATGGTTGGTAGAATAGCACTGTGTTAAATCTTGTAAATATATGAACTATTGGTAATGGATGGTAGAATAGCGCTGTGTTAAATCTTGTAAATATGTGAACTATTGGTAATGGATGGTAGAATAGCACTGTGTTGAATATTGTAACTATGTGAACTATTGGAAATGGATGATAGAATAGCGCTGTGTTAAATCTTGTAAATATGTGAACTATTGGTAATGGATGGTAGAATAGCACTGTGATGAATCTTGTAAATATGTGAACTATTGGTAATGGATGGTAGAATAGCACTGTGTTAAATCTTGTAAATATGTGAACTATTGGTAATGGAGGGTAGAATAGCACTGTGTTAAATCTTGTAAATATGTGAACTATTGGTAATGGATGGTAGAATAGCACTGTGTTAAATCTTGTAAATATGTGAACTATTGGTAAAGGATGGTAGAATAGCACTGTGTTAAATCTTGTAAATATGTGAACTATTGGTAATGGATGGTAGAATAGCACTGTGTTAAATCTTGTAAATATGTGAACTATTGGTAATGGATGGTAGAATAGCACTGTGTTAAATCTTGTAAATATGTGAACTATTGGTAATGGATGGTAGAATAGCACTGTGTTAAATCTTGTAAATATGTGAACTATTGGTAATGGATGGTAGAATAGCACTGTGTTAAATCTTGTAAATATGTGAACTATTGGAAATGGATGGTAGAAGAGCGCTGTGTTAAATCTTGTAAATATGTAAACTATTGGTAATGGATGGTAGAATAGCGCTGTGTTAAATCTTGTAACTATGTGAACTATTGGTAATGGATGGTAGAATAGCACTGTGTTGAATCTTGTTAATATGTGAACTATTGGTAATGGATGGTAGAATATGACTGTGTTGAATCTTGTAAATATGTGAACTATTGGTAATAGATGGTAGAATAGCACTGTGTTGAATCTTGTAAATATGTGAACTATTGGAAATGGATGGTAGAATAGCGCTGTGTTAAATCTTATAAATATATGAAATATTGGTAATGGATGGTAGAATAGCACTGTGTTGAATCTTGTAAATATGGGAACTATTGGTAATAGATGGTAGAATAGCACTGTGTTGAATCTTGTAAATATGTGAACTATTGGAAATGGATGGTAGAATAGCGCTGTGTTAAATCTTATAAATATATGAAATATTGGTAATGGATGGTAGAATAGCACTGTGTTGAATCTTGTAAATATGTGAACTATTGGAAATGGATGGTAGAATAGCGCTGTGTTAAATCTTGTAAATATATGAACTATTGGTAATGGATGGTAGAATAGCACTGTGTTGAATCTTGTAACTATGTGAAGTATTGGTAATTGATGGTAGAATAACGCTGTGTTAAATCTTGTAAATATATGAACTATTGGTAATGGATGGTAGAATAGCACTGTGTTAAATCTTGTAAATATGTGAACTATTGGTAATGGATGGTAGAATAGCACTGTGTTAAATCTTGTAAATATGTGAACTATTGGAAATGGATGGTAGAATAGCGCTGTGTTAATCTTGTAAATATATGAACTATTGGTAATGGATGGTAGAATAGCACTGTGTTGAATCTTTTAACTATGTGAACTATTGGTAATTGATGGTAGAACAGCGCTGTGTTAAATCTTGTAAATATATTAAATATTGGTAATGGATGGTAGAATAGCACTGTGTTAAATCTTGTAAATATGTGAACTATTGGTAATGGATGGTAGAATAGCACTGTGTTAACTCTTGTAACTATGTGAACTATTGGTAATGGATGGTAGAATAGCACTGTGTTAAATCTTGTAAATATGTGAACTATTGGTAATGGATGGTAGAATAGCACTGTGTTAAATCTTGTAAATATGTGAACTATTGGAAATGGATGGTAGAATAGCGCTGTGTTAAATCTTGTAAATATGTAAACTATTGGTAATGGATGGTAGAATAGCGCTGTGTTAATTCTTGTAACTATGTGAACTATTGGTAATGGATGGTAGAATAGCACTGTGTTGAATCCTGTTAATATGTGAACTATTGGTAATGGATGGTAGAATAGGACTGTGTTGAATCTTGTAAATATGTGAACTATTGGTAATAGATGGTAGAATAGCACTGTGTTGAATCTTGTAAATATCTGAACTATTGGAAATGGATGGTAGAATAGCGCTGTGTTAAATCTTGTAAATATATGAAATATTGGTAATGGATGCTAGAATAGCACTGTGTTGAATCTTGTAAATATGTGAACTATTGGTAATGGATGGTAGAATAGCAATGTGTTAAATCTTGTAAATATGTGAAATATTGGAAATGGATGGTAGAATAGCGCTGTGTTAAATCTTGTAAATATGTAAACTATTGGTAATGGATGGTAGAATAGCGCTGTGTTAAATCTTGTAACTATGTGAACTATTGGTAATGGATGGTAGAATAGCACTGTGTTGAATCTTGTTAATATGTGAACTATTGGTAATGGATGGTAGAATAGGACTGTGTTGAATCTTGTAAATATGTGAACTATTGGTAATAGATGGTAGAATAGCACTGTGTTGAATCTTGTAAATATGTGAACTATTGGAAATGGATGGTAGAATAGCACTGTGTTAAATCTTGTAAATATATGAAATATTGGTAATGGATGGTAGAATAGCACTGTGTTGAATCTTGTAAATATGTGAACTATTGGTAATGGATGGTAGAATAGCACTGTGTTAAATCTTGTAAATATGTGAACTATTGGTAATGGATGGTAGAATAGCACTGTGTTAAATCTTGTAAATATGTGAACTATTGGACATGGATGGTAGAATAGCACTGTGTTAAATCTTGTAAATATGTGAACTATTTGAAATGGATGGTAAAATAGCACTGTGTTGATTCTTTTAAATATGTTAACTATTGGTAATGAATGGTAGAATAGCACTATGTTAAATCTTTTAAATATTTGAACTATTGGTAATGGATGGTAAAATAGCACTGTGTTTAATCTTTTAAATATGTGAACTATTGGTAATGTATGGTAGAATAGCGCTGTGTTAAATCTTGCAAATATGTGAACTATTGGTAATGGATGGTAAAATAGCACTGTGTTAAATCTTGTAATTATATGAACTATTGGTAATTGATGGTAGAATAGCGATGTGTTAAATCTTGT
The DNA here is from genome assembly GCA_031761405.1 of Serripes groenlandicus. Classification (NCBI taxonomy): domain Eukaryota; kingdom Metazoa; phylum Mollusca; class Bivalvia; order Cardiida; family Cardiidae; genus Serripes; species Serripes groenlandicus. The sequence goes on from JASEVX010000003.1 coordinate 3,020,279, forward strand.
AAATATGTGAACTATTGATAATGGATGGTAGAATAGCACTGTGTTAAATCTTGTAAATATGTGAACTATTTGTAATGGATGGTAGAATAGCACTGTGTTAAATCTTGTAAATATGTGAACTATTTGACATGGATGGTAGAATAGCACTGTGTTAAATCTTGTAAATATGTGAACTATTTGAAATGGATGGTAAAATAGCACTGTGTTGATTCTTTTAAATATGTGAACTATTGGTAATGAATGGTAGAATAGCACTATGTTAAATCTTGTAAATATTTGAACTATTGGTAATGGATGGTAAAATAGCACTGTGTTTAATCTTTTAAATATGTGAACTATTGGTAATGTATGGTAGAATAGCGCTGTGTTAAATCTTGCAAATATGTGAACTATTGGTAATGGATGGTAAAATAGCACTGTGTTAAATCTTGTAATTATATAAACTATTGGTAATGGATGGTAGAATAGCGATGTGTTAAATCTTGTAAATATGTGAACTATTGGTAATGGATGGTAGAATAGCGCTGTGTTGAATCTCATAAATATATGAACTATTAGTAATGGATGGTAAAATAGCACTGTGTTAAATCTTCTAAATATGTGAACTATTGGTAATGGATGGTAGAATAGCGCTGTGTCAAATCTTGTAAATATATGAACTATTGGTAATGGATGGTAAAATAGCACTGTGTTAAATCTTGTCATTCAATCGTACGGGTGCATACGGTATTGAGCAATTTTCTTAATTTTCATCGTTTTCAAGGCCTTTGATTTAATTATATGTAAGTCAAAAGATGACGTCCGGACGGTTGTACTAGTGCATCTGACCTTCGTTCAATGACATTTTATAGTAACACACAATAGTCATCTACTTTGGATTCATTGTATGTGGGAAAGGGTTAACTAATCGAGTTAAATGTGTCATTTTACTGCTTGAGTGAAACACTAAGGTAACACAATATGTTGTCAAGAGGAATTTAAAATAGTTTTGTCCTTAGGAGACGAATATTTTACAAAAAACCACACCACAAAGTATGTATTAAATATTGTAGAAGTTACAGATATTGCTCAGAACTAGAAGGTTCTCATTTTCTATGCTAAATTAAATAATTCATATTACATGCCATTCATGTTGCACTTCATCGTCATCTTCATTGTGTTTTGCTGTATAAGGTGTTAAGAACCGTTGTACATTGCAATTCTTTATATGAACTGTCCCGCGAGAAAACCAACATTGTGGATTCTGCGCCAAGTATCGACCCGGATCAGCCTAAGCATGCCGCGTGGGTTTACCCGGATAGACACTTTTCAGGAAGCATTAGTCTATACCTCTATCCCCCTGAGACGGAATGTGTCAGTCCGGATCAATCTGTGCGGATTACGCAGGCTGATCTGGGTCGATACATTATGCAGAGGCCATAATGTTGGTTTTCTCGCGGAACGGTTAACATGTAGATGATTGTCAGACTGTCTGGATAGCTTAATTAACCCTTTCCCACATACATACGCTTTCTGACGCCTCTGCAGCAGACGACTTTTGAAAACATTGTGGAAAGGGGATAAATTGCTCATTATGAGCCACCTGTATTTCTCCAATTGCCACAACGTTTTCAAATCTTTATAATAGTTTTACTTTTAGATACGTAGATTGTCCACGTTTTTGCCTTTATGCTTTCACTGCCGTCTGCTGAAGATGTGTTGTAAGTGGGAAAGGGGTTCTATATTGGTTGAAAATGTACTGAAGTTTGTTTTCTCGGAGCAAAAGTAATTCTATATATTCCGATCTATAATGTCATGTTCGTAAAAAGAGTTCAGCGATATTTGAGTATATCGATCACCATTTCAATCAATTTGTTCTCTATCACAACACTGTTATCGACGCAAACTTACAGTCGTTTGCGTAAATTAGTTAGTTCCTGATTTTCAAACAAAAATGAGTGAATCGCTTGAAGGAATACAAACGAATCTTGTTGGTGTATGGATTTTGGATCGTTCTGAAAACTTTGAAGAGGCCATGGAAGCCATGGGTAATGTACATTTGTCATATGATGCTCGTGAAACGAAAACCGACCTTCGAATATTTTTGTAATTAAACCCTCCCTTTCCCACATACATCAACTCTCCAAAAGACGACGTTGAACACAAAAATATGAAATATCTTCTAATAATGTAATAATTGAACCTTGAATATACTTGGCGTAATTGCTTATCACGAGCAATTTCTCCGTTTTCCTCAATGGTTTTAAAAGTCGTCTTCTTCTACAGAGGCGTCAGAAAGCGATTGCAAGTGGGAAATGGTTCATGCCATTTACGATCAATTTTCATACTTAAAATTTACATTTGTTTGGTATCTAGCTACTTTAATCCTGCTTGTGTGATATAACGACGAACAGCGAAGATCCAGAGTAGGCGCACAGAGGCGTTGGCTGATCTGGTTCGTCGCTGGTTGCAGAGCCCTCAAGGTCGGTTTTCGTGTGACTTGGCTCTTATCTCGTTTTTCTATTTCGACTTTCTATGATATATATATATATATATATACATGTATAACAAACATCGAATTAATTTATCTTGAAGTTTAACTGTTCGGCGTAGAGGAGGACTTATTGAATAATGTAGGATTAGTACAGCAAATACATCCGCGGCAAATAGTCCGCGGATTGGTCGACCAACAGGCAAATAGTCTGCGTATGGGTCGATCAACAGGCAAATAGTCCGCGGATGGGTCGATCAACAGGAAAATAGTCCACAGATGGGTCGATCAACATGCAAATAGTCCGCAGATGGGTCGATCAACATGCAAATAGTCCGCGGATGGGTCGATTAACAGGCAGATAATCCGCGGATGGGTCGACCAACATGCAAATAGTCCGCGGATGGGTCGATCAACATGCAAATAGTCCGCGGATTGGTCGATTAACAGGCAGATAGTCCGCGGATGGGTCAATTAACATGCAAATAGTCCGCGAATGGGTCGATCAACATGCAAATAGTCCGCGAATGGGGCGATCAACATGCAAATAGTCCACGGATGGGTCGATCAACAGACAAATAGTCCGCGAATGGGTCGATCAACAGGCAAATAGTCCGCGGATTGGTCGATCAACAGGCAGATAGTCCGCGGATGCGTCGATAAACAGGCAGATAGTTCGGGGATGGGTCGATCACCAGGCAAATAGTCCGTAGGAAAAGCATGTTTTGACTTAGGATGTCTGTGTATTAGTACACCGCGTTTCCTGACACTCATTAATCTTCGTCTTTTTTCCTTAACGTTAGCCAGTATAATCATTACATATATGGTTATTCCAAATAATGAATACGTTTGAACACCACATTCCTGAGAGATAAGTATATAAGAACTAAGAATTCAGAATCCAAAGTTTACTTTTCATCGGTTTGATTCTTATGCAAGGCGTATATTTTTTCCGTTTTTGTTTTCTTCTTCTTTTTTGTATCAAGCTGATTTATATTCGATCACCACTTAATTTTCTGAAGAATTAATTTAGTCAATGATAACATACCTTTATCTTTCAATTTGTGTCAATTAAAATATAATGTTTATGAAACCTTGCCCTGGAAGTTACAGCGTATCATACATGCAATGTATTTGATGTTATTATGATAAATTCACATATATAGAATACGAGTTATAATAAATTAACGGATATACCTTTTGTTTAATAATTGAAATATAAAGAAGAATTATCAAATGACAGGAAAATAGTATCATTATAAGAAAGACATTCCGTGTCATGGATTGGAACCCGTGATAACTGTACTGGCAGCTCTGCACGCTACGAACCAAGCTAATTTTGATATAGCGGTACAATCTGTTTTAAATTGAACATTGCACTTTACTGGTTGCCTCAATATTTAAATGGAGAACAAAACGTCACGCATATTCATGAGTGTCATCTTAATTATGTTTACCAAAACTATATTATGCATTCAATATGTGAAAGCGAATTTACAATGCAAGTGTTTAAAGAGAAAGAAGGGATAATGTAGGGATAGTAGGGATTAGGGTACCATGCTTGTTAATTTCGACTTATTTAACTCTTATATAACTCTTTCCCATATACAGACGCTTTCCGACGCATCTGAGACATGACTTTTGACAACATTATGACAAAAGGAGACATTGCTCATAATGAGCAATTCCCATTTTGCAACAATATTTTTTACTACATTCAATAATTGTTCTTTCATTTATTGAAAGTTTCAATATATTTGTTTAATGTTTTCAAAGTCTTCTGAAACCGATTTGATGTATGTGGGAAAGGGTTTAATTAGGGTATCACATTAAAAATGATACGTTCTTTCTATTGTACTATGCATTAGTTCTGTTTTTCAAACTGACTAATAACTCTTTTAAGTGAAATATGCTTACTAACTCAGGAATGGAATAAAATAAATAATTTTATTTGCATGGTTATAAAGAAAGAATAGTGGTATATAAATTCTACGGTGAATTATGCCTGTCATACACTTTATTTTTATTAAAAATCACTAAATTATTATGCTTGTCATATACATGTTTGAAACTGGGCAAACTTGAAGGAAAAGCATGTCAACAATCTGGAGACCGCATTTTTAACTTGAGCATGTTGAAACTTTATCAGTATGTTGCACTTAATATGTAAGCCACGTCAGAATATGGGTCATGTCAGGTCAAACAGTAGGTCACTAGGCACAATTGAAGGACAATCTTGTTAACACTCTATAGAGGCCGCAATATTTGCTTCATCAGTTTGAAATTTTGTCAGATTTGTTTAATGATATCTAGGTAAAGTGTATTGTTTCAAAAACTAGGTCACTATGTCAAATTGAAGGACAATATTGTTTACACTCTGGAGGCTGCATTTTAAACTTGAAAATATTGAAACTTTGTCAGAATGTTTGAATATGGGTTTGAAAACTAGGTCAAGAGGCCACATTTAAGGGGAAAATATTGATAGAGGAGGGATTTGTTGGTTCAGCTGCTTGGAACTATCAGAATGGTTGTCTTTGTGATATGTAGGCCATGTTCGTATATGGGTCATGTCGGGTTAAAAAGTAGGTCGCTAGGCCAAATTGAGGGGAAAACTTGTTAACATTCTGTTATTTTAACATTCATTTTTAACTTGAAAATATTGAAATGTTGTCAGAATGTTTGTCTTGATGATATGTAGGCCAAGTTTGAATATGGATCATGTACTAGATCAAAATTAGGTCACAAGGCCAAGTTTAAGGAAAACCTTGTTAACATTACAGAGGCTGCATTTTTTGCTTCAGCAGCTTGTTTGTCTTAAGGATACCTAGGTCAAGTCAAGCAAAAATCTTTTCAACACTCTGGAGACTTCAATTTTTATTTCTGCAGTTTGAGACTTTGTGATGTGTTTTGCTTTAGAAATCCCATTGCATAACAAAGGTTCGCGATCTATGGCCATCATGTTACTCTTGTTATTATTCGAGTCACATACTGTTATTGATAATCAAAGTCTATGCGGTATTATACCAGTCCCAAATTTATATTTGTTTTCAAATTCACTGGAGTATTATTCCAGTAACAAACTTTTATTGGTACCCAAATTATACGGTATATTATGCGAGTCATACACTTTTATTTGTATTCAAAGTCACTGAAGTATTATGCTTGTCCTACACATATGAGCCGTCCACGAGAAAACCAACACTATGCAATCTGCGTAAAGTATCGACCCGGATCAGTATAAGCATGCCGCGCAGGCTTACCCGGATAAACACTTTTCGCCTTCTGTGACTTTTCTGTTTCAGGAATAACTACTCTATACATCTATCCTCCTAAGACGGAATGTGTCGGCCGGATCAGTCTGCGCGGACAGCGCAGGCTGATCTGATCGATACATTACGCAGATGTCTATCGCCGCAGCTGCATTTTGGAATCTGCGTAAAGTATCAACCCGGATCAAGATAAGCATGCCGCACAGGCTAACCCGGACACTTTTCGCCTCCTGTGGCTTTTCTGTTTTATGAATCATTACTCTATTCATCTATTCCCCTAAGACGGAATGTATCCGCCCCGATTAGCCTGCGCGGACTGCGCAGGCTGATCTTGATCGATACATTACGCAGAGTCCATACTGTTGGTTTTTTCATTGAATGGCTCATATATTGGCTCAAACGTCTGATAGAATATCATGCTGGTGACACATTTTTACTGGTACGCAACCTTCTATGTCACTTTAATAGGAAACCAAACTCTACAATATCTGTCTCAAACTTTATTAAACCGGCCGTACATCTTTATTTATATCCAAAGTCCAACGGATAATTATACCAGTCACAATTTGTACTGGTACCCAAAGTCTGTGGAGTAGTATGCCACTCATACTCATAAATTGGTCATGAAAAGTCGATGGAGTAGTATGTCAAGTATACTGGTACGTTAAAAAAAGTATCTTTAAAACACCTTTTGTTTACCCAAAGTTCGATGTAGTAAGGTTTTAGTTACACACATGTATTCACAGTTGGAGAGAGTTTTGTGCAAGCCACACATTTTTGTTGATACTCAAAGTCCGTCATAGCAATATACCAGTCAACTTTTATTTTTACCCAAAGTTCGATGGAATATCATTTTAGTGACACACTTGTATTGGTATCCACAGTTTTGTGTCAACCATTAATTCACAAAGTAACACAAAGTCGACGGAGTATTATCCGAATCATGACCGTTTATTATTTCCAAAAGTCTTAGGAGTATTATGTCAGTCAATCGTTGTATGGTACTCATAGTCTACGGATTATTTTGCTAGTCACAAACTTTAATTGATACAAAAAAGTCCTATGGAGTGTTATACATTCCACACTTTCATTTGTACTTAAAGTCGATTGAAGAACTATACCAGCTACAGACATGTATTTGTACCCAAATTAGTATGGATTATTTTGCAAGTCAAAAACTTTAATTGATACCCAATGTCCTAAATTCGACATTTTTAGTTCTGCTAAAAGTCTATTGAAGTACTTTACCAGCCACAGATATGTTATTGTACCTAAAGTATCATTGATTATTATACTATTAAATTAACACACACATAATTCACAAGTTCAAACTTGAAACTTTTTCTCGGTCGGTCTCGTGTGGCATAAGTTGAATCGGATGATATTTACTGAATGTCTGCAAAGTCCATTAAATTTATCGATATATCAATTCATCATTAATCTAGGCCAAGGTTCGATGCTTAACAAAGACTTTTAACATGGAATAATCGCTTCCCACCTAGGCGCTCAGAAGTACAGGGATGATATAACGACAGACAGTGAGAAGGTGCCAGGATAAAATAATATCAGTAGTACTGGTTAATAATTTAGGACCATTTAGATTCATCGATGCTCAAGGATTAAGAAAAAAGAAAAATTGAGTCTTAAAAAGAGAAGACTCGGGCGATCCTGTGCATGTATACATTCTTATCAGAGTATTGACTCTCCGAATCGAATGAAATATGACGAAGAACTAGAAATACAGCCTTCAACCAAATTCTTTCAAGTGATGTCAAATACAAAACAATAAGGCATGCTGTGATTGTAATCAATAAGGCTTCTCTGGTCAAATATAACATTTAAAGTCCATGCAAATCTATGTTTGAGAGTTACGTGCACGGTTCCGACAGCAGTCCTTTGTACAGACAAAGAAATGCAAATAGACATAACCAAGTGAGAATGCAATATAATTTAGAGTAGTCACACATCCATCAATACGTCTCAAACTAATGGATTACATTAGCACTTTCCCACATACAATTCTTTGCAGCAGACGACTTTGAAAAGATCTTGGCAAAAACAAAGAAAAAATCTCTATAAATGAAGGTAAAAGTGATGGAAAAAGTTGAAAACATTGTAGCAAAAGGATAAATTTGTCTTTTACACCAATTTCTCTTTTCCTCATAATGTTTTCAAAAGCTGACTGTTGCAAAGGCACCAGAAAGCGCATTTAAGTGGGAAGGAGTAAAATGATGCTTTTCTTTGATTACATTACAGTGTTAACTTAATATGAACAGTGTATGTTTAAATCACCCTGTACATCTTATCACATTTACACAACTTGTCAAGCTTGTCAAAGAAATATATGAACAGTATAGATATTGATTATATTGTGTGGTTGCACAGGCTAGTCCAGATCTTCACCGTTCACGAAACCCCACTTGTACCTTTACCCATGTACAGGCTCATATAGTATAGAATTATTCCAATATTTAATATTATCATATATTAAGTAAGGCCCGTTTTAGCCTTTATGTTTACATTAATATGTGACTTATATCGTGATGACTTATTTTTGTTATCTTGCCATGCAAATTGTACTTTTTATGTTGAATACATATATCTATCTATATGACAATGACAAATATCTACTGAAATATTTAGGCCACCGGCCCATAGTACAAAGCATTTTATTTAACAAAGATGATAAAGCGATTATTAACACATCGATGAATTATGAGTTTATTTATTTTAACTCTTTCGATGCCAAAGGCAATTAAAGCCCTCTGCAAGCGATGCAGATCCAGGTGAGATTGCCCATAACGAGATGTCTCTCCTGAAATATGCATTGTTTGCCACTTAGACATTACATTTTTCCAAATGTCCTTTGGGTCGAAAAATGGAGTGGTCTAACTTTCAACATGGAAGAGTTGACTTTTTGAAATTCAGCAGTAAAAGAGATAATGAGATTGGCCTAATCCGTGCCAATTTTGAAGTATATTCATAAAATGCTGTTGGAAAAGGAAGGAATATTAAAAAGCGAGCATGCTATCGTTTCCCACAATGATTGCAACTCTCATATCCAATGTTCATAATGTTACAATGTATACGATTCCGAAAGGTCTGCCATCAGGGGAACGATAACCATTACCCTTTCCCACACGAGAATCTTTCTGATTCATCTGCAGCAGACCGTTTTTGGAAACATTGTGTCAAAAGGAGAAAATGCCCAATATTGTTCAACTCTGTTCAATAATTGTTCTTTCTATTATAGAAAGTTTCCATTTTTTTGAGTAAAGGTTTTCAAAGTCGTTTGTTGTAGATTTCGTGTATATCGTAAAGGGTAAAATAGACAGAGCTATAAACCGCGACATGCAACTAGGGGTCTTGTTACAATACGTATAGTGACGATGCGCGCATGTGCACAATCTCACCAGAGCTTCTCTGAATTCCAGATACAATTTCGTAAAGCCATAGATGAAACTTTCGACGGTAAACTAGAAGTGTAGCCCAATAAGTTTAATACCTAAGCTGTCACACCGAAACGGAGAGGGTCAGGGAAATTTGGATCGTGCGTCGCGGGTTCGATCCCCGATCGCGGCTGTCACAGTTGTGTTCCGTTGGGCGAGGCACATTTCCTAACCTGGTACTGGGTTGCCAGCCAGGGGTAATGAATACGTGTTGTGTCGCCGTGATATGGACTATATTCATTTCAATTCAATACAATAACAAAAATGAATATACAATTCAAAATTTAATATAGAATAATGTTTACTTTTCAAATTGAATCGATATGACAGTACAGTTGACAAAAGGCATCGAATCCAACTAAAACAATAACAAGGAGAATCAACAAGACCCCATTGTCGTCTGACGCGGTTTATCGGTATTGTAATGTACTGTCCTTGATAGATACCAAATTAATTATTTAATTAACACATGAGTGCTATGGTCCATATCAAAATTAGTTCTTTTTGCGGTCGAATACTGCGACCTAGTTCACGTCGATTATGAATCATTTTAACCATTTCCCGCAAACAACTAATCTGCAGCAGACGACTTTTAAAACATATCCAAAACAGTATGGAACAAATTAAATTATAATAGAGTTGTAAACATTATTGCAAATGGATCAATTGCTCTTTACTATTGATAATTAAGTATGAGCAATTTCTACATTTGTCACAATGTTTTCCAAAGTCGTCTGCTGCTGTTGCGTCAGAAAGCGACTCTATATGGGAAAGAGTTAACTTTCATACCCACTTAACTTCACCAAATCCAGGATATCAATGCACTCGAATACTGAAACATTTTTGTTGTTGAAAGGCTTGTAACTATTGGAGAGAAATAAACGTCTCATTAACCTTTTCAAACATACAAAGGATTAGCAGCAGACAACTTCAAACATACAAAGGATTAGCAGCAGACAACTTCAAACATACAAAGGATTAGCAGCAGACAACTTCAAACATACAAAGGATTAGCAGCAGACAACTTCAAACATACAAAGGATAAGCAGCAGACAACTTCCAACATACAAAGGATTAGCAGCAGACAACTTCAAACATACAAAGGATTAGCAGCAGACAACTTCAAACATACAAAGGATTAGCAGCAGATAACTTCAAACATACAAAGGATTAGCAGCAGACAACTTCCAACATACAAAGGATTAGCAGCAGACAACTTCAAACATACAAAGGATTAGCAGCAGACAACTTCAAACATACAAAGGATTAGCAGCAGACAACTTCAAACATACAAAGGATTAGCAGCAGACAACTTCCAACATACAAAGGATTAGCAGCAGACAACTTCCAACATACAAAGGATTAGCAGCAGACAACTTCAAACATACAACGGATTAGCAGCAGACAACTTCAAACATACAAAGGATTAGCAGCAGACAACTTCAAACATACAAAGGATTAGCAGCAGACAACTTCAAACATACAAAGGATTAGCAGCAGACAACTTCAAACATACAAAGGATTAGCAGCAGACAACTTTCAACATACAAAGGATTAGCAGCAGACAACTTCAAACATACAAAGGATTAGCAGCAGACAACTTCAAACATACAAAGGATTAGCAGCAGACAACTTCAAACATACAAAGGATTAGCAGCAGACAACTTCAAACATACAAAGGATTAGCAGCAGACAACTTCAAACATACAAAGGATTAGCAGCAGACAACTTCAAACATACAAAGGATTAGCAGCAGACAACTTCAAACATACAAAGGATTAGCAGCAGACAACTTCGAACATACAAAGGATTAGCAGCAGACAACTTCCAACATACAAAGGATTAGCAGCAGACAACTTCAAACATACAAAGGATTAGCAGCAGACAACTTCCAACATACAAAGGATTAGCAGCAGACAACTTCAAACATACAAAGGATTAGCAGCAGACAACTTCCAACATACAAAGGATTAGCAGCAGACAACTTCAAACATACAAAGGGTTAGCAGCAGACAACTTCCAACATACAAAGGATTAGCAGCAGACAACTTCCAACATACAAAGGATTAGCAGCAGACAACTTCAAACATACATTAATTATCAGAGGAATAGAAAAGCGGACAACTTTGTCTTTCCCGCAAAAACATATTTCGTATTATTCAACCAAAACTTATGTTGCCGATACTCATAAATTTCATGTTTAGTACCATCGACATTGGTATAGGTTTGTCTTATTGTGGGTTGACGCCGTTTTCAACATTTCTTATTATTTATCTCACGCTGTCATTTATTCATGATCCCCGGGTAAAAAACGAGTACTAAGCACGGGAATTGCCTTACTAAAGGCCCCGAGACTTGGGATCGAACATAGTATAGACTTCACTTACCCAAAAGAAAGAACTATGTATATGAATTACACGATTAAAAAATAAAATGTATTTCTACGCTTTCAACATACTTGATCGCACGTAAAGTTCAGGGGTGATTCCTAAATATTGTAAATCGGGTTGAGTTAAGGCAGCTTTTCGAGATTCCGACTCAAAAAACCATATATAATAAAATAAATAGTAGACAAAATATAACATATATGGTAAATGTGTAAGTTAGCCTAGGCGTCGGAATTTCCAAAAATCCTTTCAAATAACGTTAATCAGAAATCTAAGTACTAGAGTGTTTCATTTTAGATTCCTGCGTAAATTCTTCAGATTCTCAACCGGGAAATACTATAACAACCCAAGAAGACGGAAGACCAAGTGATAAAATATATTCCAAAAGAGAACCAAAATATTAGATGATAGTTGTTTTTTATAAAGATAAAACACTTCAATTATACATAATTCGCTAGCTCCTTTATCGATTTTTAATGATTTCATAAATAAACTCGGTTTAATGGCGAAGTCTGGCCACTGTAACGGTTAGCACATTCCCTTGTCACCAGGGAGATCAGGGTTAAATTCCCGGTCTAAGCAGAATTATTTAAAAAATATATATATAGGTTATCTTTTTCTTTTTTGTCTTATAAATTGTTTATATTAGTGGTGAAATTTTTCTTTGACACCGCTGCAACAAACTCCTTCAAAATGTTGTGATTTAAAATGAATTCAAAAGCAATGCATTTAAAACTTTTCACCTATGCGTTGAGAAAAACTTGATTAATTCGTTTGTATGAATTTGTACGTCGCTTTTAACAATATTTCTGTTATATCACGCTGAAGAAAATATAGATAACACAGGATTTTATTTCTGTTATCATTCAATATATGGACAAAGTGCTATTGTAAAGTGTTCAAGTTAGACTTTTGAGATCGGTAAATCCATGTACAAATATAATCAGCAGTTAATCCCTTGCTGTGTGCACTTTCAGTGCTTTGATTAAATACCATCTCCAATACAATACAATACAATACAATACAATACAATATCTGTATTGCCTCCTATGTAAGAGATATCGTACAATTTACAAACATTAAACAAATATATGAAAAAGAAAAAGAAATGTACACAAACAAATGAACAAATGAATTATTTGAGAAGAGAGTTAATTTGAGAGTACAAGATTTCATCGTTTTTAAATACCATCTCCGCGGGGTAGTGATTAGAGCGTCCTAGATGGTAGGTGAGAGCCGTCCCGCGAGGAAACCAACAGTATGGCCTCTGCAGAATGTGTCGACCCAGGTCAGTCCGCGCAGGCTTATCGAAAAGTGGAGTTGCGGGTTAGCCTTCTCGGCATGCTGATGCTGATCTGAGTTGATACTTTTACGCACTGTTGGTTTTCTCGCGGGACGACTCTTAAGCTTTTCGATTGGAAACCCTTCGACATAACCGGATGTCGTGAAGTTAGAATTCGAGATAGCATTTATATACATTTATTGAGTCGCGCCCGACGAAAACCAAAAAAAAAAAAAAGACGTTTGCGACCCGGTGTATGTCTAGATGAGCCAGCCAATCAGCACATTCTGATCTGGCTGTGCACTGTTCACAAATTAGTCATAAATTATCAAGAAACGTATGTAAAGCCTTTTCTGTTTTAGAGCCTCAACATAAAATGGACAGACAGGTATTTTTGATGATTGCGTTAAGGTTGGTTTTCCCGAAGCACGGCTCATTTTGCAGTCTCTTATTACAGGCCTGAACATTCTAGTGAGGAAGATAGCCAGTCACACTAAACCCAGTATGGAAATACAAATACAGGGAGAGAAGGTGGTTATCGTTGCTAAAGCTGCATTCTTTACACAAACATTCACATTCCCTCTTAACGAGAGCTACGAACAAGAATATGAAGGAATTACAATGAAGGTATGTTTTGTTTGTTCTACTTTTTTTCTTTCTATTCGGGACTTTAATTAAACACCTTCTTGTGAATAATGTAGACAGATATCAGATTTCACATACTTTATAACAATTGAAGGGAGATGAAAACATTTTTATGGAAATGAGAATTTGTCCAACATGAACAATATCTCTTTAAACCACCATGTTATCAAAGGTCGACCGCTGCAGACGCTTCAAATGTGTCTGCACAGTTACACCAGAGTGATGCGTCAAATATGTCTGCACAGTTACACCAGGTTGATGCGTCAACTGTGTATGCACAGTTACACCAGAGTGATGCGTCAAATATGTCTGCACAGTTACACCAGGGTGATGCGTCAAATGTGTCTGCACAGTCACATCAGGGTAATGCGTCAAATGTGTCTGTACAGTTTCACCAGGGTGATGCGTCAAATGTGTCTGCACAGTTACACCAGGCTCATGCGTCAAATGTGTCTGCACAGTTACACCAGGGTGATGCGTCAAATGTGTCTGCACAGTTACACCATGGTGACGCGTCACATGTGTCTGCACAGTCACACCAAGGTAATGCGTCAAATGTGTCTGTACAGTTACACCAGGGTGATGCGTCAGATGTGTCTGCACAGTTACACCAGGGTGATGCGTCAGATGTGTCTGCACAGTTACACCAGGGTGATGCGTCAAATGTGTCTGCACAGTTACACCAGGGTGATGCGTCAAATGTGTATGTACAGTTACACCAGGGTGATGCGTCAAATGTGTCTGTACAGTTACACCAGGGTGATGCGTCAGATGTGTCTGCACAGTTACACCAGGGTGATGCGTCAAATGTGTCTGCACAGTTACACCAGGGTGATGCGTCAAATGTGTATGTACAGTTACACCAAGGTAATGCGTCAAATGTGTCTGCACAGTTACACCAGGGTGATGCGTCAAATGTGTCTGTACAGTTACACCAGGGTGATGCGTCAAATGTGTCTGCACAGTTACACCAGGGTGATGCGTCAAATGTGTCTGAACAGTCACACCAGGGTAATGCGTCAAATGTGTATGTACAGTTTCACCAGGGTGATGCGTCAAATGTGTCTGCACAGTAACACCAGGGTGATGCGTCAAATGTGTCTGCACAGTAACACCAAGGTAATGCGTCAAATGTGTCTGCACAGTTACACCAGGGTGATGCGTCAAATGTGTCTGTACAGTTACACCAGGGTGATGCGTGAAATGTGTCTGCACAGTTACACCAGGGTGATGCGTCAAATGTGTCTTCACAGTCACACCAGGGTAATGCGTCAAATGTGTATGTACAGTTTCACCAGGGTGATGCGTCAAATGTGTCTGCACAGTCACACAATGGTGATGCGTCAAATATGTATGCACAATCACACCAGGGTAATGCGTCAAATGTGTCTGTATAGTTACACCAGGGTGATGTATGACACAAAAGTAGTATCATTGACCCAATGATTCAGCCAATGTACTTTAACCCTTTCTCTCATATAGCACTACTTTCTGACGCCTCTGCAGCAGACGGCTTTTTGAAAACATAGTGACAAACGAAAAAATTGCTCAAAACGAGCAATTTCTCCTTTTGCCACAATGTTTTCCACTTTTAGTCATAGGTTATCCTTTCAATTATAGAGATGTTCTATTTGTTGACAAAATATGTTCAAATTCGTCTGCTGCAGAATTGTCGTATGAGGGAAAGGGTTAATAGGATCCTATTACAGATATTTAACAAGACTTCAAATTGCAAATCGTGTACCATAATTATGCAACACGTTAGATTCAAAACCCATATTCCATACATACTTTCGGATCAGAAAAGACACAAGCTGATCTTTGGTTGATTGACTAGTGTTTCAGTCATATCACGGAGGCCAGTTCACCTACCCATGTGTTTCCTGTTTTTTTCACACCAGTACTCTTCACAACATTATTTGAAAGTAACAGGCTGCTTTTCCACATAAACTTTTAGCCCATTAGTGAGAGACGAATGACGCTTGTTGCATTGACTTTTATCAAACGTCGGAAATAATGTTGGCCGCCCGCGTCGCTACCGACTGAGGTATCGGGGCCCGGCTGCTGGTCTTTGGATACAGTTGTCACAAGCAGCCGATGGTCGTTGTTTTCTCAATTTCGGCGCTTTTGTTTCATGTCTTTCCTGAATTTTTGAAATTTCGATATTTTTTACATTTATTTAGAAAAACTACAATGTCTTTTTCGGTCATGGTCTATTGTCCTTTGGCAAGTCACATTTCCTAGCCTAGTACTGGTTTACTCAGGGATCATGCATAAGTCAACCGTTTCCGTGGTATTAAAGTGAAATTATGCTGAAACGGCGTTAAAACACAATACATCCAAATTCATTGTCTGTTTTTTTCGACCAATAAGATATATACTTTTTAAAGCGCTAGAGCATGCATGATAAACTGTCTGATCGGTTACTAAATGATAATTGATTGAAAACATTTTATTCGACGTAAACGGCAATTTATATGCATGTGTTCAATGAACAGCAACACTTACTGAATATGGGATTATGATTATGAGGATTGTTATGAAATTAAATAATACACCACGACAAGCGAAAACCAACCATCAGGACTTTGTCAGCATATTGTCTGTTCGCCATTTAGAGAGAATTTAACGTTACATTTTTGAAACAGGAATTCCATTACGAGTGAGTCACAGGGATTTGCTCCTCTAAAAATAGATATTACCCTATATATGCATAGTTAATATCTATGCATATATAGGGTAATGTCTATTTTTAGAGGAGCAAGTCCCTGTGAGTGAGTAAGCAACTAGTATCTCTGCGTCTATTATTTAAAAGCGTATACAATCACTAGGGATACGACACATCGTATGAAACGCTCAATGGTTAATATCGAGGGCTTGGCGCGTGAAATGGTTGTAACTAAAAACCTATTTTGAAAACCCTGGTTTAGGGGCAATTTTGACCCCTTTGTAAACAATGCAAATTTAGGTGCCATTGCTCAGAACGAGCAATGGCACCTAAATTTCCATTGTTTACGAAGAAAACTTATTTAACGCTTTTAAAGACTTTATGGCGAAGTGATTAACCTTGGTAACAAAATACCAATTTTAGTTACAACCGTTTCACGCCAAGCCCTCGATATGTTGTAAATTATTAGTCGCCGGGCAGAAGCCCGCGACTTCTATTTTTAATAGGTTTTCGGAAATCACATGGGAGGGGGGGTTATTATTAGATTTTTTTTGTTTAAATGTCTTGAACATATTACAATTGCGTTTGTTTAAAAACACTAAGTTATGACACATCTAAAATGAAATAAATATTCCGATGTTTTAAGTATGTGCAGTTTCTTTATTTTGACTGGCATTTACGTTTTTGTGTTTTATTTACGAAGACAAAACAGTCCCTATTAGCTAGACTGGGATACTTTATTTTCATAAACTATGTAATCAAATGGCGATAACTACAAACCTTTACGTCGCACAGTCAAATTTGTTTAGATACGCGCACCTGCTTGCAGAGACTATCGATATGAAAATCACGTTGAATTCTCCTTTTAATAGATCAGTATCAACATAAACTGGTAACAGAAACAAAAATAAGAAATATTTTGTGAAAATATGTCTCAAATATAAGCCTGTTTATCGGTCGTAAACGTCGAAACGCCTTTTCCAGTTCGTGACCTAGTTTCATATTGCCAAAATGTAAACAAAGCGAAGTAACCGGAAGTAAAATGTAAACTTAGAAAAGTGACTTGTTTATGCAGACAAAAAATGTCGCACGACATATTGATATCTTAAACGTCACGAAACGAGTGCATGGGTCGAATGTAGGAGAAAGAAAGATACTATAGAAATGCTTTTTTCTCTCGAATGCAGTGGAATAAAACATGCACTAAAGCTTTGCCTGACTTTGTATTCACTTTCTTCGATGTCTGACATCTTGAAACGAGGGTCAACATTTCGAAAGAATGCTCAAACACCTTATTACAGATAGTCTATCATAGATAGCTAATATTACACACTTAAATGATTAAATATATGCGATATTAAATGTTTATTTGGCTTGAAACAAATTAAGAGAAGAACAAACTCTGATAAACAATAGATTTAGAAATAAAGAAAATCTGCTCTTTCGCACCCAATTAATTTCATACTTGCCACCTATTAAATAGTAATGGGACTCGCAACTGGCATTTCTCTTGCGCCAAACATATATTGTATGCATCAACGATTTAGATAAACAATTTAGCTGATATGTTGTTTCAAGTGTGGTCTACGTTTTAAACATATGATGATAATTTTTAACATCTGTGAAATATTTATTATAATTATTATTAAAAAGGAGGAAGTTCATGTCTTCAGCAATTTAACCGTTTTCTCAATGTTTTAAGCGTTTAAAGGTTTTCATTGTTGCTTCAGACATGGAAAGGGTTTAATAGCTTTTTATTGCATGTAGATTTAAATCCCAAAATGTATTAATTTGTTGGGGTTTTATTGACAAATACAAAACATCCAAAATCCTGACCACAAGAAATCCTGAAATGTGTAGATCTATGTGGAATTTCAAAAATCCTGGAATTAGTCCTTATGAAAACATTATGTGTATGTTTAGACTAATGAAAGTCAAGAATACATGTGTGTTAAACAATAAATCAATGCAGTCTTTTCCGGCGACATTGATGCCTTGCATCAACTTTCTCTTGTATTTAATGTATATACGATCGATGCAAATCTGTGTCTATCTCGTTGATAAAAGTAGTTGTGGTTAGGGCGTAATCTCATTAAAACCAGTCCTAAACTCGCACGCTATATACGTACATACATGCCGAGCTCTGGTAGCGACGCGGGCTGTCAATCTAGGGGTTGTGAGTTCGAACCCCAGATCGGCCAACATTATTTCCGGCGTTTGACAAAAGTTATTGTGACATTCGTCTTCCACCAATGGGCTATATGTATATGTGGAAAAGCAGCCAGTTGCTTGGAAAGAATGTTGTATGAAGAACTGGTGTGAGAAAGCCAAGAAACATATGAGTAGGTGAACTGGCCGCCGTGATATGACTGATTTTCTTTTTGAAAACGGTGTTTAACCCCAATCAATCAATCCGACGTTTGACAAACGTGTCTGTGACATGCATCATTCGTATTTCACCACTGGACTGTTTAACAGTCTATGTGGAAAAGCAGCCAGCCATTGGCTTGGAAAGTAGGTTGTGTGGTGTACTGGTGTGGGAAAACCTGGAAACGCATGAGTAGATGAACTGGTCGTCGTGATAATACCTTAATCAATCAAACAATGAATCAAGGTACATGTACAAAGAAGTGTATTGGTCTGATTTTAATGAGATTGGGTTAGGGCGCTGACGTGGCTTAAATTTGTATTGTGACGTCCGTGGTGTAGAAATATATGACTCCATTTTATTTCATCCGGAGAACTGTTAACACCCCAATTGGATTAGTTCTCGCAATGAAATTGTGAGTTTCTCATCCCTGTTCAAGTCAATAGATCTTCGTTATAACAGATACGTATACAAAGTAATCATATATTTAATATCTAGAATGCCAAAATGCTTTCGTGCTCATATATAGTTGAACGTTGTAATAACTGGTAGAATAAATTAATCACGGGTAATTTAGCTCACATACAACTTTGGCTAACTGTCTAAATATATGAGAGGCGCTAGGCGAAAAACAACCGTCAGGCATTTGCGACCAATGTCGATCCAGATCAGCCAGCGTATCAACGCAGTCTGATCTGACGCTATTCTATTTACCAATTATTCATAAAATACTTTCAAGAAACTTTTGTTAAACAAAATCGATTTGTATAATTAAGCATGGATACGCAGGCCATACAGGCAGGTCCCACGCGTGTAATAATACGGTAAACTTGGTTTTCCTGGAGTACTGCTCAAGAATAAAATGATATGAAGATCAAAGGGGGGCAATTCGTATCGGCTTGTCGGGAACCATTTGTAATGTCAGATAAATGTAGAAGTTGTCTCGCATTTGACACTATTAACATTCTAATGTTTCTAATTGAAATTGTTTTTCACCAACTTGGATATCCTCTTACTACTTTGTAAGCAAAGTAGTGTTGGCGTTTGGCTGTATTGACATATGTAGAGGGTTTTTTAAAATTCACTGCGGGATAAGGGTGACCTTCAATTTGACCTCATTGCTCAAAGAATAAATAGTCGACATGAAAGTTTGTTTTTGCGTTTTGGTTGTTTAAAGAATGAACGTTACGTAGCCCTTATTCCAATGAATATTTCGGAATTGGTACCATGATCACTGACCTTTGACCTTTCATTGAACATCTATTGCGTAGTCTTTGGTAAGAATTAATATATGAGCCGTCCCACGAAAAAAAACCCATTGTGGACTCGTAAAGCATCTAACCGGATCACGATACGCATGCCGTGCAGGCTAACCCGGACAGACACGTTTCGCCTCCTGTGGATTTTCAGTTTCAAGAATCATAACTTTATACCTCTTTCCCCCAGAGACGGAATGTGTCGGTCCGGATTAGCCTGCTCGGACTGCCCATGCTGATCAGGATCGATACATTACGCAGAGTCCACAATGTTGGTTTTCTCGTTACAATATTAGAATAATCGTATACGTTTGGCTTTCTATAGACGGGTCCATTTCATTAATTTTCTCTTCAGTGCTTGTCGAAGTGGGAAGACAGCAAATTAATAACAGAGGCGTCGCCACTGGAACCTGAGAAACACAAGCCACAGAAGTTTCATCGAGAGCGTATTAATGATGAACTAGTACAGGTACGTTGGAATCCCATGAAATAGTGCATCTATATAGAAACTCGTATTGTGTTGAACGACAACGTAAAGCCAGCATGCAAGAACTATTACACAATATCTTTACTTGTGTCGCCTGTCTGTATAAGGCAGGATGACACCTCGGGATCGTTCTTCCGTCCGTCCGTCCGTCCTGGTGACCGAGTACTTGTGGGGTGTTCCTTTTTCTTAAAGCCGACCCATCACCTTTATAAAAACACTTAGATAAATATTTGTTTTCTTTGTTTTATAACGGGTATCTCATTTGCATATTAATGCTATTCATTCCGTAAAAGGGGAATACTTTCGGAATGAATAGCAAACTTGTGGGGTGCAACCCACAAGTTTGAAACAAAAGAAATAACCCCACAAATACACTTCATGGGTACGTACGTTTATCCGTCCGTCCGTATGTCTGTATGTCTGTCCTTCGGTATGTTTGTTGGTCCGGATGTATGATATGGGTCTTATGGTGGTAGAGTTAAGAAAGCAACATATTTATTCCGTAACTACCTAATTATATAAGTTGTCATTGTTTTGTTTAAAATCAACACATGTACCAAACGGGTGATGGCCGCCCGTCTGTTCGTTTAGGTAGCTTGTAACATGCAGATGTGCATTGTATAATAACCATAATTCAAGCATACTTTTTTCAGAAGTTATTTCCTCTTTTCTTTATCTTGTCTCTCACACAATACATACTGTATCATCTTCAAACTTGGTATCTAAATATATTGTGATCTGTGTACAATGCAAAATAACTATAATTAAGCATGTCATTTAGTTACCCGATGTGTGCATTTGTTATTGTCCAAGCACTTTCCCATCTATTATACATGTTTCGCAGATCATATGTATTCCGTGGAAAGCTCTTGTATTTTATAGACACGGCTTACCGGGTATCGGGGACATCATTAAAGTTGATTGACCGGGTTTCAGGATAAACGCACCGATGGTGCTCGTAAGTTAACAAGAAACGCTTTGATACAACTGAAACACTGTTGAAATTTCCGTAAATCAACATTAAAAAAAACCACAACGATTTATGTGACTCACTCACTCCTGTGGTTTTACTAGATTGACAATTGTAACTTCAACACACGACAGGTGTCTCCAATAAGTGAACTGCGAAAATGATACCAAGTTGTCCTAAAAACAATACTGTGAGGATATGCCCTGGTTCCTATTCGTCATTGATTTGTGATATATGTATGTTCCCTTATTTGATTTAGCTATTGATCAGTCTTATTTGTATATTACCTGATTCCAATTCGCTATTTATCTGTGATATTGTTCTATTTCGTTATTTATCTGTGATATTTATCTATTTCGTTATTTATCTGTGATATTTTGATATTCCCTGGCAACAGTTCGTAATTGATTTGTGATATTAGGATATTGCCTTGCTCGAGTCGTTACTGATCAGTCATAGTTGGATACTCCTTGGTTCCATTTCTTCTATTGATTTGTGATATATGGATTTTCCCTGAGTAAATTTCGTTATTGATGAGTGATAGTTGGATATCCCATGATTCCATGCGAGAGTTTGATGGTCCGATTTTGGTAATTGATCTGTGATATTTTGATATTCCCTGGTTCGGGTTTGCTATTGATTAGTGCTATTTGGATATTTCTTGGTTCCATTTCTTTATTGTTCCGTGTAATTTGTATATTTCATGGGTCGAGTTTGCTATTGGTCAGTCACATTTTGATATTCCTTGGTTCCATTTCGCATTTTATCTTTGATATTTTGATATTTATTCCCTGGTACCACTTTATTATTTTTTGTGATATTTTGATATCCCCTGATTCGATTTTGCTATTGATCAGTCATATTCGGATATTGCCTGGTTTCACTTCCCTGTTTATCCTTGGTATTGGATATTCCCTGGTAGGAATTCGTAATTGATCTGTGATATTTGGTTATTCCCTGGTAACAATTCGTAATTGATCTGTGATATTTGGCTATTCCCTGGTAACAATTCGTAATTGATCTGTGATATTTGGATATTCCCTGGTAACAATTCGTAATTGATCTGTGATAATTGGCTATTCCCTGGTAGGAATTCGTAATTGATCTGTGATATTTGGCTATTCCCTGGTAGGAATTCGTAATTGATCTGTGATATTTGGCTATTCCCTGGTAAAAATTCGTAATTGATCTGTGATATTTGGCTATTCCCTGGTAGGAATTCGTAATTGATCTGTGATATTTGGCTATTCCCTGTTAACAATTCGTAAATGATCTGTGATATTTGGCTATTCCCTGGTAACAATTCGTAATTGATCTGTGATATTTGGCTATTCCCTGGTAGGAATTCGTAATTGATCTGTGATATTTGGCTATTCCCTGGTAACAATTCGTAATTGATCTCTGATATTTGGCTATTCCCTGGTAACAATTCGTAATTGATCTGTGATATTTGGCTATTCCCTGGTAACAATTCGTAATTGATCTGTGATATTTGGATATTCCCTGGTAACAATTCGTAATTGATCTGTGATATTTAACTATTCCCTGGTAACAATTCGTAATTGATCTGTGATATTTGGCTATTCCCTGGTAGGAATTCGTAATTGATCTGTGATATTTGGCTATTCCCTGGTAACAATTCGTAATTGATCTGTGATATTTGGTTATTCCCTGGTAGGAATCCGTAATTGATCTGTGATATTTGGCTATTCCCTGGTAGGAATTCGTAATTGATCTGTGATGTTTGGCTATTCTCTGGTAACAATTCGTAATTGATCTGTGATATTTGGCTATTCCCTGGTAGGAATTCGTAATTGATCTGTGATATTTGGATATTCCCTGGTAACAATTCGTAATTGATCTGTGATATTTGGATATTCCCTGGTAGGAATTCGTAATTGATCTGTGATATTTGGATATTCCCTGGTAACAATTCGTAATTGATCTGTGATATTTGGCTATTCCCTGGTAACAATTCGTAATTGATCTGTGATATTTGACTATTCCCTGGTAACAATTCGTAATTGATCTGTGATATTTGGCTATTCCCTGGTAGGAATTCGTAATTGATCTGTGATATTTGGATATTCCCTGGTAACAATTCGTAATTGATCTGTGATATTTGGATATTCCCTGGTAACAATTCGTAATTGATCTGTGATATTTGGATATTCCCTGGTAACAATTCGTAATTGATCTGTGATATTTGGTTATTTCCTGGTTCTAGATTGATATTGATCAGTCATATTTGGATATCCCCTGGTTTAATTTCGTTATTCCAAGTATGTACAAGTTCATAGAACTCTTAAACACAGAAAGAAAACAATATTTATGTAATCTGGCGTCATTTTGTCTCAAGGCTTTTGAGATGAGAAAACTCTCTATTTGAAAATAAAAAGCATCCTTATTAGACGGGCGTTAACAGTCCCACTTTCTTTCTTGATATAATTAATTTCATATTGAAATTAATATATATATATACATATAATGTAAGTATGTGTATGGGTATGTGCGTGTATGTACAATTGCGTGTGTATATGTGTGTATATATACATATGCATATAAACTTGATTTATTTAATTTAAACTTAGTTAAGTACTATTTCTCAACTATTTCATTGTCTTAACCATTTCTGTATGTATATTTGTGAATATCAATCATGAGCTGTTTATGCTGTTTATGCTTAAGTTGAAAATAAAATTTCTGTTCTGTTCTGTTCTGTTCTGTTATTAATATTGGTTCGATTTCGCTATTTATCGGTGATATATGGATATACCCTGGTTTCACCTTCCATTTATCCGTGATATATGGATATACCCTGGTTTCACCTTCCATTTATCCGTGATATATGGATATACCCTGGTTTCACCTTCCATTTATCCGTGATATATGGATATACCTTGGTTCCACCTTCCATTTATCCGTGATATATGGATATACCTTGGTTCCACCTTCCATTTATCTGTGATAGTTGGATATTCCCTGGTTCCTTTTGCGTTATTAATTTGTGATATATTTATATTCCCTTGTACTATAGGTTATTGCATCTGTATGGGAACATATTGTGTTGGACGAGTTCCTTCGTCTGAGTTGCTCGCGCTTGCGCCGAAGGAACGAGTCCAAACATGACAGTTTCCCATAATGCAATAACCTTTTTATTGTATCATTTGATATAACTTTTCTAGCGCATATAACGGTGTAGTTCTGATATATTGTCCATTGCGATTGACATATTTATATAAGTGTAATCTCTATGTAGATGTTATAAGTACTATTAACATATATTGCCCCAACTTATATTTATATTTCATCCGTGGTAATGTACTCTTACCTAACATAAGACAAGTTAACCCTTCCCACATAAAGACGATTTCTGACGCCTCTGAAGCAGACGACATTTGAAAACATTGTGACAAAAGGAGAAACCGCTCATAATAAGCAATTTCTCTTTTTGCCATTATGTTTTCAACCCTTTTCAATAGTTGTACTTTCATTTAAAGAAAGTTTCTATATTTTTGCCTAGATATTTGTAAAATCATCTGCTGTCAATGTGTTGTATGTGGGTGTAAGTTATAGCTCACTGATTTATAATTTCAGACAATGTGGATTGGCGATGTAAAATGTGTCAGAGTTTTCAAGAAAGAAGCTTAAGGTGATAAAGCCGGCTATGATAAAAGCCAGCCACTACGAGGCTCTAAGTGCGAATCCTGACGGTACCTGGTTGGTACTGAGTCGCTGCCCTTTTTTTTATCGCTTGTAATGATTGATTATTGATTTCATCTCGCGCTTTATTTTGAGTATTACCTTGCTGTATCAACATGGATGGAAATTCTTTTGCATATTAATTGCTTACCGCGAAACTGTTGTTGCTTCATCATAAACATATGTTGTCGATACAACCAGTATACTTGCAATCCAACGATAATTTCTAACAAAGATAGAGAGAAGGCTACGACGAAATGTGTCGCTTAGAGAGCCTCCGCAGATCGCTTTCACTGAAACCTGACCTTCGGATATTTAATAATGTTTCGTAATATATATCCGACATAACGTAATATACAGCATGCATAACTGTCAGCCAACTTGTGGTCATACCGTTTACCAGATACTTCCAGTTTGATTTGCGAACATGGACTACCCAGATACGACTGACATACGGAGTAGGTAGATCCGGCTCTGTGGTGAATACAAAGTCCTGAATGTCGATTATTATATGTAAATACACAATTATTCAAATGCGCTGAGCTATCACGCTTGACATCAAACATCATATGAGCCGTTCCACGAGAAAACCGACAGTATTGTCGCTGCGTAATGTATCGACCCAGATCAGCCTGCGCAGTCCGCGCAGGCTAATCCGGGCCGACACATTCAGTCTCTGGGAGATAGAAGTATTGAGTAATGATTCCTGAAACAGAAAATAAACAGGAGGCGAAAAGTGTCTGTCCGTGTTAGCCTGCGCGGCATGCTAAGGCTGAGCAGGGTCTATTATTTTACGCAGAGTTCATAATGTTGGTTTTCTCACGGACCGGCTCAACCTGTTTGCTCATAGGTCATATATTATGCTTTGTATTGTAACACAAGTGTAGATGATAATACAGTCTTTATTGTAGGTTCAAGCATTCCATCTTTCAATACGAAAAGGCTGAAAACATAAAGTGTCCTTTGTCACTATACGTATTTCGTTTCTGCATCGATCATTGAGCCATGTCTGTTCGTATGCGATTTACAACGATCAACACCGCCTCGGTTGTGTTGTGGTAGGTGCCGGTTCGGGTCATACTAAATACACCAGCGAGTCAGTCGTAACCTCACCATCCTGAGCCTTAAGGAGGAAAAACAACATTACTACAGTTTTTAAAGTGATTAGTATGACCCGGCTTGGTCGAACCCCTGACCTCCTGCGCCCTATGCGTACGTAGTACCACTCTACCATCGTGGCCGTTAGATATACAGAAAGAGATCACCGTTAAGGTCTAAACTCGCAGAGTGGCATACCGAGATTTTTAGATTCTGAAAGTTTCTGACTAATTATTAAACAATGCTTAAGCCTGACCCACATAGGTAGAATTTGCTGCAGATGCATTTTGAAAACATAAAATGAAAAAATAAGTGATATATCTCGAAATTGAGGTACGGTTTACAACATTTCAGAAGACGTAGCGGGAAACGGAGAAATTGCTCAATATTAGCTTAACATTTTACCTAAATGTTTTCAAAAGTCGTCAGATGCAATCACGTCTTTATGTTTCTGCATGTTGAAAAGGGTTAAGTTGATTCAAATCTACATCAACATTGCCTTAAACCCTTTTCCAGATGTTATAAAATGTTTCACAGAATGAATATTAAAATATCGTATCATAAAAAGGGCGAATCCGCTCATTTTAAATCCTCATGTTATAATGTTGTCAACGTAACATCGGAGAAAATCATTGTATTCAATCTACATCTGTCGATGCAGATTTGAACATGGCTTACATGACGGTTACAGGTTCGTGCCTTGTTATGGTAAAGGTAGGCGGCGGGTTTGAAACAGGGTTTTGTAATGGCTTGGATTTTTACTACTTACCATTGAAAAAATATGGTTCCAAACCACTCAACTACTAAACCAGAACAATGCACGAAAATGTATAACGTCCAAGCTGCATCGAGTTATCGTATTTTTATAATTTATTACGAGTTCTCTGCAGCTAAATTGAAACCGGAACGATATGAGCCGTCCCACGAGAAAAAATCAACATGATGGACTCTGCGTAATGTATCGACCCGAATCAGGCTGCGCAGTCCGCACAGGCTAATATGGGCCGACACATTCCGTCTCAGGGGGATAGAGTTATAGAGTAATAATTCATGAAACAGAAAATTGACAGGAGGCGAACAGTGTCTGTCCGGGTTAGCCTGCGCGCCATGCTTAGGCTGATCCGGGTCGATACTGAACGCAGAGTTCACAATGTTGGATTTCTCGTGGGACGGCTCATATATCTATTAAGGCTAAACAGTTTGAATCCTTTTACAACACAATAGTCAGTCTAGAATAAGTGTTTGTTTTATTAACTTAACCCGACTGCCGATTGTTGATAATCTGTTTACTTTATTTTGCAATAACTAACGTTTCTATCTATTGTCATGTTGTGATAAATACATGTAGCAGGAGATCTGTTTGTTTGAATTGTAATCACCCAACTTTACAATAATGTATAAAACTAAGGAGATGTTATTACTTCATGAAGAATCAGCGGCGATATAAGATAAGAAAACACACTTTTGCAAGATTGTGACCATTGGTGATTCGGATCACAATGAGTATCCGCACATCTTAATCACTATATTTACTGTTCAATGAGAGGTCATGTAAAGAACTTATTGAAAAATAGTTCATACATGAATCAGGTTAGCATGGATGTTTTGGCAGATCTTATCTGCGCATTTTGTAATAACGCGAAGGTCGGGTTTACAGGAGCGTAGATATGATCGGGTTTACTGGAGCGAAGGTCGGCTCGGGTTTACTGGAGCGAAGGACGGGTTAACTGGAGCGAAGGTCGGGTTAACTGGAGCGAAGGTCGGGTTTACTGGATCGAAGGTCGGGTTTACTGGAGCGAAGGTCGGGTTTACTGGAGCGAAGGTCGGGTTAACTGGAGCGAAGGTCGGGTTTACTGGATCGAAGTTCGAGATTACTGGATCGAATGTCGGGTTTACTGGAGCGAAGGTCGGGTTTACTGGAGCGGAGGTCGGGTTAACTGGAGCAAAGGTCGGGTTTACTGAAGCGAAGGTCCTGTTAACGGTATCGAAGGTCGGGTTTACTGGATCGAAGGTCGGGTTTACTGGAGCGAAGGTCGGGTTAACTGGAGCGAAGGTCGGGTTAACTGGAGCGAAGGACGGGTTAACTGGAGCGAAGGTCGGGTTAACTGGAGCGAAGGACGGGTTAACTGGAGCGAAGGTCGGGTTAACTGGAGCGAAGGTCGGGTTTACTGGATCGAAGGTCGGGTTAACTGGAGCGAAGGTCGTGTTTACTGGAGCGAAGGTCGGGTTAACTGGATCGAAGGTCGGTTTAACTAGATCGAAGGTCGGGTTTACTGGAGCGAAGGTCGGGTTAACTGGATCGAAGGTCGGGTTAACTGGAGCGAAGGTCGTGTTAACGGATCGAAGGTAGTGTTTACTGGATCTAAGGTCGTGTTAACTGAAGCGAAGCTCGTGTTAACTGGATCGAAGGTCGGGTTAACTGGATCGAAGGTCGGGTTTACTGGATGAAAGGTCGTGTTAACTGGATCGAAGGTCGGGTTTACTGAAGCGAAGGTCGTGTTAACTGGATCGAAGGTCGGGTTTACTGAAGCGAAGGTCGTGTTAACTGGATCGAAGGTCGGGTTTACTGGAGCGAAGGTTGTGTTAACTGAAGCGAAGGTCGTGTTAACTGAAGCGAAGGTCGTATTAACTGGATCAAATGTCGTGTTAACTGGATCAAAGGTCGTGTTATCTGGATCGAAGGTCGTGTTAACTGGATCGAAGGTCGTGTTCACTGGATCAAAGGTCGTGTTTACTGGATCGAAGGTCGTGTTGACTGGATCGAAGGTCATGTTAACTGGATCAAAGGTCGTGTTTACTGGATCAAAGGTCGTGTTAACTGGATCAAAGGTCGTGTTAACTGGATCGAAGGTCGTTTTAACTGGATCGAAGGTCGTGTTAACTGGATCGAAGGTCGTGTTAACTGGATCGAAGGTCGTGTTTACGGGATCAAAGGTCGTGTTTACTGGAGCGAAGGTCGTGTTAACTGGATCAAAGATCGTGTTTACTGGATCGAAGGTCGTGTTAACTGGATCAAAGGTCGTGTTTACTGGATCGAAGGTCGTGTTTACTGGATCAAAGGTCGTGTTAACTGGATCAAAGGTCGTGTTTACTGGATCAAAGGTCGTGTTTACTGGATCAAAGGTCGTTTTTACTGGATCGAAGGTCGTGTTTATTGGATCAAAGGTCGTGTTAACTGGATCAAAGGTCGTGTTAACTGGATCAAAGATCGTGTTTACTGGAGCGAAGTTCGTGTTAACTGAAGCGAAGGTCGTGTTAACTGGATCGAAGGTCGGATTTATTGGATCGAAGGTCGTTTTAACTGGATCGAAGGTCGGGTTTACTGGAGCGAAGGTCGGGTTTACTGGAGCGAAGGTCGTGTTTACTGGATCGAAGGTCGGGTTTACTGGATCGAAGGTCGGGTTTACTGGATCGAAGGTCGGGTTAACTGGATCGAAGGTCGGGTTTACTGGAGAGAAGGCCGGGTTTACTGGAGCGAAGGTCGTGTTAACTTGAGCACTAAAACTGATTTTCGTTACCTTAATGCATACATATCTGTTTGAATTTATTATGTCGATGTTCAGTTGGATGTGATGTCGTCCGCACAACTCTATCAACCTCAAACATTTATCTCGATTTGTCTTAGGCTTCGCGCAACTAAGACGTTTGGATACCTTGGATACGTTTGTCATTACTTAAACACTAACCCAACCGACCCATTTTCACCATCTTATGTAGTTCGTGGGGTTATCATAGATTAAAACTTCAATGAATTTCATTATTCATCTTTCTTTTTACTATCTATCGTCGTTAGACACGGTTGGGAGTGTGTCTTACAAACTGCACTGCTTTAAGTAGCTTAAATTTGATTGGTGGAATAGAATGGCAACCATAAGCTACCGAACTATTACACTGAACGCAGGGGTTAACTAGCTGTAATTTGATTGGTGGATTGGCAACCGTGACCTACCGAACTGTTTCACTGAACGAAGAGCTGTTAGTAGCTGTAATATGATTGGTGAATTGACACCGTGAGCTACCGAACTGCTACACTGAACGCAGGGGTTTAATAGCCGTAATTAAATTGGTGGATTGACAACCGTGACCTACCGAACTGTTTTACTGAATGCAGGGGTCTATTAGCTTTAGGTTTTAATAGCTGTAATATGATTGACCTACCGAACTGTTTCACTGAACGAAGAGCTGTTAGTAGCTGTAATATGATTGGTGAATTGACAACCGTGAGCTACCGAACTGTTTCTCTGAATGCAGGGGGTTAAATAGCTATAATTGGATTGGTGGAATGACAACCGTGAGCTACCGAACTGTTTCACTGAATGCAGCTTTTAGTAGTTTTTTCGATTGATGGATTGGCAACAGTGAGAGATTTACAATGTTTCAAGGTAATTGATTGATTTTACCCCATGGCTAAAAGCTATCAATACATCCCAAACGTTTCATCCTGTGGATGAGGGCTCTCAGGATAACTCAACGATGTCACCATCTGACTGAGTGCTATAAGGATAGCCAAGTTGTTCGTCCTGAGGCTTAGAGCTAACGGGATAGCCCAATAATAACATTCTGTCGATGTGAGCTATGAGTATAGCTAAATGATTTCACCCGTGGATGTGAGCTATTAGGATAGCAAAATGATCTCACCCGTGGATATGAGCTATTAGGATAGCTATATGATTTCACCCGTGGATGTGAGCTATTAGGATAGCTAAATGATCTCACCCGTGGATATGAGCTATTATGATAGCTATATGATTTCACCCGTGGATGTGAGCTATTAAGATAGCTATACGATCTCACCCGTGGATGTGAGCTATTAGGATAGCTATATGATCTCACCCGTGGATGTGAGCTATTAGGATAGCTATATGATCTCACCCGTGGATGTGAGCTATTGGGATAGCTATATGATCTCACCCGTGGATGTGAGCTATTAGGATAGCTATATGATCTCACCCGTGGATGTGAGCTATTAGGATAGCTATATGATCTCACCCGTGGATGTGAGCTATTATGATTGCTATATGATCTCACCCGTGGATGTGAGCTATTGGGATAGCTATATGATCTCACCCGTGGATGTGAGCTATTAGGATAGCTATATGATCTCACCCGTGGATATGAGCTATTATGATTGCTATATGATTTCACCCGTGGATGTGAGCTATTAGGATAGCTAAATGATCTCACCCGTGGATATGAGCTATTATGATAGCTATATGATCTCACCCGTGGATGTGAGCTATTGGGATAGCTATATGATCTCACCCGTGGATGTGAGCTATTAGGATAGCTATATGATCTCACCCGTGGATATGAGCTATTATGATTGCTATATGATTTCACCCGTGGATGTGAGCTATTAGGATAGCAAAATGATCTCACCCGTGGATATGAGCTATTATGATAGCTATATGATTTCACCCGTGGATGTGAGCTATTAAGATAGCTATACGATCTCACCCGTGGATGTGAGCTATTAGGATAGCTTTATGATCTCACCCGTGGATGTGAGCTATTAGGATAGCTATATGATCTCACCCGTGGATGTGAGCTATTGGGATAGCTATATGATCTCACCCGTGGATGTGAGCTATTAGGATAGCTATATGATCTCACCCGTGGATGTGAGCTATTAGGATAGCTATATGATCTCACCCGTGGATATGAGCTATTATGATTGCTATATGATTTCACCCGTAGATGTGAGCTATTAGGATAGCTATATGATCCCACCCGTGGTTGTGAGCTATTGGGATAGCTAAATGATTTCATCCGTGGATGAGAGCTATTAGAATAGCTAAATTCTTTCACCCATGATTGAGAGTTATCAAGATAGCTAAATGATATCACCCCGTGGCGAACAATTATTAAGCTAGCTAAATTATTTCACCCCGTGGCTAAGAGCTATCAAGATAGATAACTGAGTTCACCCTGTCGTTGAGAGTTGTCAAGAAAGTCAAATTCTCCCCGTGGATTAGACCTATCAAAATGGTTTTCAAGTTCAAATATCTTATTTAAAGATTTAGGCCACCGGCCCATAATATAAACAGTACATATATAGTTTTGTCCCCACAAAGTGCAATTATTTGACCTAACCTGTAGTTGTTATATAACAAAACATATACGATAGATAGGAACTATTGAAGATAATGAACATACTAAACCGGTGTTAGAAACTAAAGGAAATTGTGTGTTTTGATCAAAGTCAGGTTTCACCTCCTGTAGCATAATCCCGCCGGTGCTATTGACCACGTTTGAACCATGTATGTTCGTTGTTATTTCATGTTTCACAAAGTTTTCAGTTTTTGTAATGATGCTACTTTCATTTACAGTGCATAAACAATGTTATTTTGTCTAGATGTTTCTAAAATAAAAAAAAAAGGTATAGGTTTACCCGCAACAAAATACCAATATGTGTAGATTACTTTCCTGTAGTTGTCATTTTACATATATATGAATGATATAATTGATTTCATCTGTGGATGAGAGATATAAGGATAGCCCAATGGATTAATCCAGTGGTTTTGAGCTGTATGGATAGCACAGTGGTTTCATCCAGAGGCTAAGAGCTATTGGGATAGTACAACACATATTTCACCCTGTATATGAGAGTATTCAGGATAGCCAAATGGTTTAATCCACTGGTTGTAATGTAAACGGATAGCCAAATTAGTTCACACCCTATAGGAGAGTATTCAGGATAGCTCAATGGTTTAATCCACTTCTGGTAAGGTAAACAGATAGCCCAATTATTTCACAATGTATATAAAAGTATTCATGATAGCTCAATGGTTCAATTAACTGGTTCTAAGGTAAAAGGATAGTACAATTATTTCACCCTGTATATGAGAGTAGTCAGGATAGCTCAATAGTTTAATCCTCTAGCTGAGAGCTATAAGGATAGCCCAATTATTTTCCTCTCTATATGACAGTATTCAGGATAGCTTAATGGTTTAATTCACTGGTTCTAAGATAAAAAGGATAGCCCAATTAGTTCAACCTATATATGAAAGTATTCAGGATAGCTCAATGGTTTAATCCACTGGCTATGAGCTATTGGGAAAGTACAAATATTTCACCCTGCATAAGAAAATATTCAGGATAGCTGAGAGCTTTAATGATAGCCCAATTATTTCAACCTGTATATGCGAGTATTCAGGATAGCTCAATGGTTTAATCCTCTGGCTGAGAGCTATAAGGATAGCCCAATTATTTTAACCTGTATATGCGAGTATTCAGGATAGCTCAATGGTTTAATCCTCTGGCTGAGAGCTATAAGGATAGCCCAATTATTTTAACCTGTATATACGAGTATTCAGGATAGCTCAATGGTTTAATCCTCTGGCTGAGAGCTATAAGGATAGCTCAATTATTTCAACCAGTATATGCGAGTATTCAGGATAGCTCAATGGTTTAATCCTCTGGCTGAGAGCTATAAGGATAGCTCAATTATTTTACCCTGTATATGCGAGTATTCAGGATAGCTCAATGGTTTAGTCCCCTGGCTGAGAGCTATAAGTATAGCCCAATTATTTCACTCTCTATAGGACAGTATTCAGGATAGCCTAATGGTTGAATCCATTGGTTCTAAGGTAAAAGGATTGCACAAATAGTTTACCCTGTATATGAAAGTATTCAGGATAGCTCGATGGTTTAATCCTTTGGCTAAGAGCTATTGGGATAGTACAACTATTTCACCCTGCATGAGAAAATATTCAGGATAGCTCAATGGTTTAATCTACTGGCTAAGAGCTTTTTGGATAGTACAAATATTTCACTCTGCATAAGAAAATATTCAGGATAACTGAGAGCTTTAAGGATATCTGAGAGCTTTAAGGATAGCCAAATTATTTCAATCTGTATTTGAAAGTATTCAGGATAGCTCAATGGTTTTATCCTCTTGTTGAGAGCTATAATGATAGCTCAATTATTTCAACCTGTATATGCGAGTATTCAGGATAGCTCAATGGTTTAGTCCTCTGGCTGAGAGCTATAAGTATAGCCCAATTATTTCACTCTCTATAGGACAGTATTCAGGAAAGCCTAATGGTTGAATCCATTGGTTCTAAGGTAAAAAGGATTGCCCAAATAGTTCACCCGTATATGAACGTATTCAGGATAGCTCGATGGTTTAATCTTTTGGCTAAGAGCTATTGGGATAGAACAAATATTTCACCCTGCATAAGAAAATATTCAGGATAGCTCAACGGTTTAATCCTCTGGCTGAGAGCTATAAGGATAGCCCAATTATTTAAACCTGTATATGGAAGTATTCAGGATAGCTCAATGGTTTAATCATCTGGCTAAGAGCTTTTGGGATAGAACAATTATTTCACCCTGTATATGAAAGTATTCCGGATAGCTCAATGGTTTAATCCACTGGTTCTAAGGTAGAAGGATATCCCAGTGTTTCATTATCTATAGGTGTGTATTCAGGATAGCTAAATGGTTTAATCGACTGGTTGTAAGGTAAAATAATAGCCCAATTATATCACTCTCTCTAGGAGAGTATTCAGGATGAGCTCAATGGTTCTAAGGTAAAATGATAGCCCAGTGTACAATATACATAGGAGAGTATTCAGGATAACTCAATGGTGTAACCCTCTGGCTGGGAGCTATAATGATAACCTAATCGATTCTCCATTAGGCTAAGATCTTTCAGGATAATGCAATGGTTAGGATATATTAATCATTTTACCCCTTGGATGAGAGTTAATAAGATAGTTAAATGATATCACCCCGTTGCTGGTTAATCCTGTGGCTGAGAGTTATAAGGCCAGCACAATCATTTCATTATATGGCTAACAGTTATCAGGATAAACCAATGATGTCTGCTTATGGATGAACTTTCAACCTAGCTCAATTAATGTTCAGGATAGCCCAGTCAAGAAAGCCAAATTAGTTCTGCCTGTGGTTGATAGCTATTGAGCTAGCGCTATTAATCTACATTGACGTTGAGAGCTATTGGGATAACCCAATGATGCCACCAAATGGATGAGTGCTATCAGGTAAGCCAAATTAATTTACCATGTAAAAACTAGGTCGTCATGTTATTGAAAGCTATCAGGATGGCACGGTGAGTACTTTCTGTGACTAATAGTAATCAGGATAGCACAGTAAGTTCCTTCTGTGGCTGACAGCTATCAGGATGGCACAGAGAGTTCCTTATGTGGCTGACAGCTATCAGGATGGCACAGTGAGTTTCTTCTGTGGCTGACAGCTATCAAGATGGCACAGGGAGTTTCTTCTGTGGCTGACAGCTATCAGGATGGGACAGTGAGTTTCTTCTGTGGCTGACAGCTATCAGGATGGCACAGTGAGTTTCTTGTGTGGCTGACAGTTATCAGGATAGCACAGTTAGTTCTTTCTGTGACTGACAGATATCAATATAGCACAGTGAGTTCTTTTTGTGACCTATAACTATCAATATAGCACAGTGAGTTCTTTCTGTGACTGATAGCAATGAGGATAGCACAGTGAGTTATGTCTGTGGCAGATAGCTATCTGGATAGCACGTGAGTTCCTTCTGTGGCTGACAGCTATCAGGATGGCACAGTGAGTTCCTTCTGTGGATAATAGCTATCAGGATACCACAGTGAGGTCTTTCTCTGGCTGACAGCTATCAAATATCACAGTGAATTCTTTCTGTTACTGACATCTATCAGGATAGCACAGTGAGTTCTTTCTGTTACTGATAGCTATCTGGATAGCACAATGAGTTCCTTCTGGGGCTGACAGCTATCAGGATGGCACAGTGAGTTCTTTCTGTGGCTGACATCTATCAATATATCACAGTGAGTTCTTTCCGTGGCTGATAGTAATCAGGATAGCACAGTGAGTTATTTCTGTGGCTGACAACTATCAAGATAGTACAGTGAGTTATGTATGTGGCTGACAACTATCAAGATAGTACAGTGAGTTATTTCTGTGGCTGACAACTATCAAGATAGCACAGTGAGTTATTTCTGTGGCTGACAACTATCAATATAGCACAGTGAGTTATTTCTGTGGCTGACAACTATCAAGATACCACAGTGAGTTATTTCTGTGGCTGACAACTATCAATATAGCAGAGTGAGTTATTTCTGTGGCTGACAACTATCAAGATACCACAGTGAGTTATTTCTGTGGCTGACAACTATCAAGATAGTACAGTGAGTTATTTCTGTGGCTGACAACTATCAAGATACCACAGTGAGTTATTTCTGTGGCTGACAACTATCAATATAGCACAGTGAGTTATTTCTGTGGCTGACAACTATCAAGATAGTACAGTGAGTTATTTCTGTGGCTGACAACTATCAAGATAGTACAGTGAGTTATTTCTGTGGCTGACAACTATCAAGATACCACAGTGAGTTATTTCTGTGGCTGACAACTATCAATATAGCACAGTGAGTTATTTCTGTGGCTGACAACTATCAAGATACCACAGTGAGTTATTTCTGTGGCTGATAACTATCAAGATAGTACAGTGAGTTATTTCTGTGGCTGACAACTATCAAGATACCACAGTGAGTTATTTCTGTGGCTGATAGCTATCAGGATAGATAAATACTGTTACCCAGTGGCTGAAATATATCAGGATAAGACACTGTTCGTAATTTTCTTAGTTCGATCTGTGTAAGTAATTCGGATGTTTCGATCTGTGTAAGTAATTCGGATAGTTCGCCCAGAGTTCGATTAGATTAACAAGCACATTCTCACATGCTGATCAAGGTATATTTCGTTGCCAAAAATTGACCGAAACTTTGAACTGAAGTGATCAGTTAGGATCAGATAACATGGATGATCAGTCCAATCTTGATCTATTCTCACCACAAGTACAGATGAGCTGTCTCGCGAGACAACCAACACTATGGCTTCTGCGTAATGTACCGAGCTAGATCAGCCAGTGCAGTCCGCGCATACTGATCCGGGCTGACACATTCCGTTTGAGGGGGGTAGAGGTTTAGAGTAATGTTTCCCGAAACAGAAAATCAACAGGAGGCAAACAGTGTTAATCCGGGTAAGCCTGCGCGGCGTGCTTAGGCTGATCCGGGTCGATACTTTACGCACAGTCCACAGTGTTGGTTTTCTCGCGGGATGGCTCAGCTGAGGTTGTTGTTTTCCTGAAGCACGGCTGTAATACAGATGTGGTCTCAATCCTTTCACAAAAACGGCTTATCTGCAGCAGACGACTTTTTAACATCTAGGCCAAATATAAAATTAACAAAAACATAATTATTGAATAGAGAGAAACACATTTAAAATGGAAAGAATGGATCATTTTGAACCATTTCTCCGTTTGTCTCAATGCTTTAATTGTCGAGGGCTTGGCGTGAAACGGTTGTCACTAAAAACCTATTTTGAAAACCCTTGTTTAGGGGCAATTTTGACCCCTTTGCAAACAATGCAAATTTAGATGCCATTGCTCAGAACGAGCAATGGCACCTAAATTTCCATTGTTTACTAAGAAAAATGAGTTAACGCTTATAAAGACTTTATGGCGAGGGGATAAACCTTGGTAAAAAAAATAGCAATTTTAGTTACAACCGTTTCACACCAAGCCCTCGATGTTGTCTCAATCTGATGCGTGACAAGGTCTACTTTCAATTTCGTTTTTCAAGTACATAAGTGAATATAAGTGTAAGTGGAAAAGTCGCGTTCTATAAAAACGTTCTGTCATACGTTCCAAACAGTGTACATTCATCCCTCTCCATCATACATACGCTATCTGACACCTCTGCAGCAGACGACTTTTGAAAGAATAATAAGGAATTAAGCATTATGCCACAACGTTTTCAACTGTATACGTTGATCACACTTCTTACATAGATACTTTTCATATTTTTGTCTTCATGTGTTCAAAGTCGTCTGTTGCAATTTTGATGCACGGGTTAACCCTTTCCCTCATACGACAATTCTGCAGCAGACGACTTTGAACATATTTTGTAAAAAAGTAGAAAATCTGTATAATTGAATGGATAACCTATGACTAAAAGTGGAAAACATTGTGGCAAAGGAGAAATTGCACGTTTTGTGCAATTTCTTCTTTTGTCACTTTGTTTTCAAATAGCCGTCTGATGCGGAGGCGTCAGAAAGCGTCTATATGAGGGAAAGGGTTAAAACCTATTAGGTCTCATAGTTTTCATTCTTCTGTTGGAATAAACAAATTGTTTATCTTTTTATTTTTTTGGCATTGATGAAAAGACTGGTGTGCAGATGGGCCGATGCAGTGTGTATGAAAAAAAAATAGGGCAATTTTTTAAATGACGCGCCCGGGTTGACCGAGGTGAATATGCGCTGTACTGTTTGGGCTTGAAACAGTGTTGATTGTTTACCAGGGATCAGTGACGATGGCTGTGTTGACCTTCTTATTAGCTATTGTCTTTGTGACAGGCGTGCAGACGGTGTCGGGTTTGAACCTGCCAGTCGATTCCATCCATAAACACGTGCAGATTCCAGTATCGACCACATGCGACTTCGGAGGCACACTTCGGTTAAGGAGAGACTGGATGGAAGGTTATTATACAGAGAAGAACTCTTACATCAGGCTGTATATGTCAACCTTTGACGTAAAAGGATACCCGGATCATAAAGATATATGGCAGGACAAATCCGGAAATATCGCCATACATCCGGCTGGAAGTGTACTATGGATTGGCTTCGGCAGACCAGCAAGACAAATAAATTTTGCGAAGAAATACGTGACAGATGGTTTGAAATTCGGCGGTAATAACGAGCCGCTTATTCGCTCATTTCTGGTGAAGGCTAAAACCATTACGGAAATATCACGCAGAGCTACTGCTGAGAGGTATCGTTCAAGGGGTCTTGATATCAATGTCGACACATCTAAAAGTCCCAATCAATTTGGATTAGATGCAACCTCGACGGAACTGCTGCGTCAAAATGCTTTAAGTCACTCCATGGTGACGTATTATCTAAAAAAGGAGAGGAAGGATACGTCATGGGGCCGGACTGAAGACGTAGCTGTACTCGAACAGCGTGTCACTAAATATAATATGGATCGTGAAATCCCGAAATATTGTGATTGGGCGCTGCAGGAACTATTTCCGATTAAACAGGACATTTTGTTTGAAGGCCTCACGTTTAATATCAATGATGCGGAAAAACAATCTTCTGAATATAAGAGGCTCTTGATCCGAAGAAAAGTCCTTCTTACATTGATAGAGGAAATACTGATGTTCTTTAAAATGGGTGGACCTCCATACAGAGTTTTAAATGCAAGCTTTGATAAAAACGTTGTCAGAAACTCCCTGATTACAGACACGTTCAAACTCGGTGAAGATCTAACGCAATTTACACTTGACAAAGTTGAAGAAAGGATGACTAGAGAAATCAATCGTTTTCAGCCATCACACGGAGCAGATACCAAGTTATGGAACCGTTTTAAGTCATCCGTCGATCAAGTGACGCTGTTCGTTAAGTATTCTGGGACAGAGATCCGGGTAGGAAATCCGAAAAAGATTATCAAAGAATGGAAAGTGTTTGAGAACTATCGGTCATTCGATATCGATAATCCTGATGTTCTCATTCCGAACATGCAGTTATCTCA
Organism: Serripes groenlandicus; assembly: GCA_031761405.1. NCBI lineage: Eukaryota > Metazoa > Mollusca > Bivalvia > Cardiida > Cardiidae > Serripes > Serripes groenlandicus. The sequence continues at coordinate 3,059,885 of JASEVX010000003.1, forward strand.
GGACAGCACAAACATTGGCATTAGAACGACGTACCACGATGCAGACGATGCTGAAATCGTCTGTCACTTAATCAAAAACAATTTCATGGGGAGTAGGATCGACAACCTACAACTGATATCACCTTTATACGACGGATCTGAACTTCTCACTTATGCTAAAAAGGTGGCGGACTGTCTCGAAAGAGGCCACGATATTTATATTCGTAGAGCAATTTACCCGACAGTTGTCTCCATATATGGGGTTACCGATGAGGAATACCGATTTTACCCTGATACGCAGGTGGCGTGGTCTAATGACGACAAAGGGGGAACTTTGTTACTCTTCAACAACGGTGCGCCCGTGAATCTGTGCATTAAAGGGGAGCTGCATACCGTACCTGGTATTCTGGACAATAGCCTCCAATCAAGTTTGCCCGACTTGAGGCGAACCATCGATGACATGACGACAAATAGAGCTGATGGAGTCGTTATCGTTCCCCAACAGTTTATCAAATGGCCGAAAAACCAACAGCGGAGACGGTGTTTTATGTGAAAGTAGACGAAACAGAAAATATTTTCCCGCAAATGACGAACTTGCAGCTAACGGCTTTGAAAACTAATCGTGGAAAATATGTATTGAAAGAGATAAAATGAATTTTATTGACAATAGTTAAAGCAGTTGGGAAAAGAATGAATTGCATATGGGAAAGGATTGATTCAAAACTTAGTAAAAATAATATATGTATATATCACGTTTGCAGCCTTATTTTTGGACGTTTTCATTCAGAAAACCTTTTCTCACATGCAACAACTCTGCAGCAGACGACTTTGTGAACAAGTCTAGATTAATGTCTGAAACATCCCTTTATATAACAGTAAATCAAATTGTAATTATTACATGTATTTAGTGTAGATAGCCTGTTGGGAAAAAGAGACATGTTCATTTAGGGCAATGTCTCGGTTCTCCCTCAAAACCTCTGCAGAAAAGGCGTTAACTGTTGTCGGTATAAGTGATTAAACCCTTTCACATTTACAACAAATCTACAGCTAACGACCTTAAAAACATTTAGTCAATATACGGAAACTCTCTATAAATGAACGAACAATTAAATTGAATACAGTTTAAAACATTGTGGAAAAAGGAGAAATTGCTCATTATGAGCAATTTCTCCTTTTGCGACAAATGTTTTCAAAAGTGGTCTGCTGCAAAAAGCAATGGTCTTTATTTTGGCAACCATTGAAATGACTTTGGTTAAAGGGATAAACAGTTTACGTTGAATATAGGATTTGATAAATTTCTTGAAATGATTTCCATTGTATGTTTGTTTCATCTGAACAACTTTTTACTTTGAAGTTGTATATATTTAACCACGTGTTTAGAAATGCCCGGTGGTTTGCTCGCGAAAAAATAACAAAACTGATGACTGCTCCTAAAGTGTCTATCAATTACAATATGTAAGTTGTATTATATTTTCGCAATAAATGCTTCTTATCATTTCTACATTTTGTCTTTGTTTGAATGGAATAACAGTGCAGCCTCTCCGTGTAACAATATCAGACGATGGCACACTTATCCAGCCCTTTTAAAGAGGCGTTTTTCTTTAGAGGTGGAAAAACTGCATCAGACATTTTTGTGACTACCTAGGTTTAATAAGGAAAACATTTATACATGTACATGAAAGACTTATTATTCAATAAATTTGAAACTAATGTGGCAAATGAAGGAATTGCTCATTATGAGCAATTTTTCATATGCCTGAAGATTTTCAAAAGACGTCTGCAGCAGATTCGTCAAAATGCGTCGTCTGTAACGAAGGGTTTAATGTTCTCCTGATACAAACACGTGTTGACACATCTGTATGAAGACAACTTTGTAAATAATTGTAGGAAAAGGCGAAAGTGCTCGTCACAAATAATTTCTTCTTTTTCCCAAGTGTTTTCTAGTTCACCTAAGATTGTTGTTTATTATTTCAAGAATTTGGCCTGAAACTATCGCGGGATGTGGGATACATTAACATGTCGTTCTGAAGAGGAGGTTGTCTCTATGCAGAGGTGACTAAATACATGTACATCGCTTTCCACGATATTCCAGTAAATTGTCAGTGTTTCGTCAGAGAAGTCATATTGCAATAGTCCATGGGAAATGGTACAATATGTCTTGTGTTAACACTGTCGATCCAGACAACCCTGTATGTCCGGACAGTATGATAACAATCTACACTTGTAACGTATTACTGACACAACCCTGTATGTCCGGACAGTATGATAACAATCTACACTTGTAACGTATTACTGACACAACCCTGTATGTCCGGACAGTATGATAACAATCTACACTTGTAACGTAATACTGACACAACCCTGTATGTCCGGACAGTATGATAACAATCTACACTTGTAACGTATTACTGACACAACCCTGTATGTTCGTACAGTATGATAACAATCTACACGTGTCACGTATTACTGACACAACCCTGTATATCCGTACAGTATGATAACAATCTACACTTGTAACGTATTACTGACACAACCCTGTATGTCCGTACAGTATGATAACAATCTACACGTGTCATGTATTACTAACACAAACCTGTATGTCCGCACATTATGATAACAATCTACACTTGTCACGTATTACTGACAAAACCCTGTATGTCCGCACATTATGATAACAATCTACACTTGTCATATATTACTGACACAACCCTGTATGTCCGTACAGTATGATAACAATATACACTTGTCACGTATTACTGACACAACCCTGTATGTCCGTACAGTATGATAACAGTCTACACTTGTCACGTATTACTGACACAACCCTGTATGTCCGCACATTATGATAACAATCTACACGTGTCACGTATTACTGACACAACCCTGTATGTCCGTACAGTATGATAACAATCTACACGTGTCACGTATTACTGACACAACCCTGTATGTCCGTACAGTATGATAACAATCTACACTTGTCACGTATTACTGACACAACCCTGTATGTCCGTACAGTATGATAACAATCTACACGTGTCACGTATTACTGACACAACCCTGTATGTCCGTACAGTATGATAACAATCTACACTTGTCACGTATTACTGACACAACCCTGTATGTCCGTACAGTATGATAACAATCTACACGTGTCACGTTTTACTGACACAACCCTGTATGTCCGTACAGTATGATATCAATCTACACTTGTCACGTATTACTGACACAACCCTGTATGTCCGTACAGTATGATAACAATCTACACTTGTCACGTATTACTAACACAACCCTGTATGTCCGCACAGTATGATAACAATCTACACTTGTCACGTATTACTGACACAACCCTGTATGTCCTCACAGTATGATAACAATCTACACTTGTCACGTATTACTGACACAACCCTGTATGTACGTACAGTATGATAACAATCTACACTTGTCACGTATTACTAACACAACCCTGTATGTCCGTACAGTATGATAACAATCTACACTTGTCACGTATTACTGACACAACCCTGTATGTCCGCACAGTATGATAACAATCTACACTTGTCACGTATTACTTACAGAACCCTGTCTGTCCGCACAGTATGATAACAATCTACACTTGTCACGTATTACTTACAGAACCCTGTCTGTCCGCACAGTATGATAACAATCTACACTTGTAACGTATTACTAACACAAACCTGTATGTCCGCACATTATGATAACAATCTACACTTGTCACGTATTACTGACACAACCCTGTATGTCCGTACAGTATGATAACAATCTACACGTGTCACGTATTACTAACACAACCCTGTATGTCCGTACAGTATGATAACAATCTACACGTGTCATGTATTACTAACAGAACCCTGTATGTCCGGACAGTATGATAACAATCTACACTTGTCAAGTATTACTGACACAACCCTGTATGTTTTGACAGTATGATAACAATCTACACTTGTCACGTATTACTGACACAACCCTGTATGTCTGGACAGTATGATAACAATCTACACTTGTCACGTATCACTTACAGAACCCTGTTTGTCCGCACAGTATAATAACAACATACTCGTGTCACGTATTACTGACACAACCCTGTATGTCCGGACAGTATGATAACAATCTACACTTGTCACGTATTACTGACACAACCCTGTATGTCTGCACATTATGATAACAATCTACACTTGTCATGTATTACTGACAATACCCTGTATGTCCGTACAGTATGATAACAATCTACACTTGTCACGTATTACTGACACAACCCTGTATGTCCGTACATTATGATAACAATCTACACTTGTCACGTATTACTTACAGAACCCTGTATGTCCGGACAGTATGATAACAATCTACACGTGTCATGTATTACTAACACAACCCTGTATGTCCGTACATTATGATAACAATCTACACTTGTCACGTATTATTGACACAACCCTGTATGTCCGTACATTATGATAACAATCTACACTTGTCACGTATTACTAACACAACCATGTATGTCCTCACAGTATGATAACAATCTACACTTGTCATGTATTACTAACACAAACCTGTATGTCCGTACAGTATAATAACAATATACTCGTGTAACGTATTACTAACACAACCCTGTATGTCCGTACAGTATGATAACAATATACACGTGTCACGTATTACTGACACAACCCTGTATGTCCGGACAGTATGATAGCAATCTATACTTGTAACGTATTACAGACACAACTCTGTATGTCCGCACAGTATTGTAACAATCTACACTTGTCACGTATTACTGACACAACCATGTATGTCCGCACATTATGATAACAATCTACACTTGTCACGTATTACTGACACAACCCTGTATGTCCGCACAGTATGATAACAATCTACACTTGTCACGTATTACTGACACAACCCTGTATGTCCGCACAGTATGATAACAATCTACACGTGTCACGTATTACTGACACAACCCTGTATGTCCGTACAGTATGATAACAATCTACACTTGCCACGTATTACTTCCAGAACCCTGTCTGTCCGCACAGTATGATAACAATCTACACTTGTCACGTATTACTAACACAAACCTGTATGTCCGTACAGTATGATAACAATATACTCGTGTCACGTTTTACTGACACAACCCTGTATGTCCACACATTATGATAACAATCTACATGTGTCACGTATTACTTACACAACCCTGTATATCCGTACAGTATGATAACAATCTACACTTGTCACGTATTACTGACACAACCCTGTATGTCCGTACAATATGATAACAATCTACACTTGTCACGTATTACTAACAGAACCCTGTATGTCCGTACAGTATGATAACAATCTACACTTGTCACGTATTACTTACAGAACCCTGTATGTCCGTACAGTATGATAACAATCTACACGTGTCACGCATTACTGACACAACCTTGTATGTCCGCACAGTATGATAACAATCTACACTTGTCACGTATTACTGACACAACCCTGTATGTCCGTACAGTATGATAACAATATACTCGTGTCACGTATTACTAACACAACCCTGTATGTCCGCACAGTATGATAACAATCTACACTTGTCACGTATTACTAACACAGACCTGTATGTCCGCACAGTATGATAACAATCTACACTTGTCACGTATTACTAACACAACCCTGTATGTCCGCACAGTATGATAACAATCTACACTTGTCACGTATTACTTACAGAACCCTGTATGTCCGCACAGTATGATATCAATCTACACTTGTCACGTATTACTAACAGAACCCTGTATGTCCGCACAGTATGATAACAATCTACACTTGTCACGTATTACTGACACAACCCTGTATGTCCGTACAGTATGATAACAATCTACACGTGTCATGTATTACTAACACAACCCTGTATGTCCGTACAGTATGATAACAATCTACACTTGTCACGTATTACTAACAGAATCCTGTATGTCCGTATAGTATGATAACAATCTACACTTGTCAGGTATTACTGACACAAGCTTTTTATTAGCTTCTGTCAACTGGTCTGGCAGGTATACAGGCTGATCTGACCTTACACTGATCAGAAATGTCGACTTGTAATCATAAAGTTATCCTTTTCACGCCTTGTTCCCCACTTCATACGCCTTCTGACGCATATAATCTAGACGAACTTTAAAAACACAATGTTTTCAACTGTTTTCAATAATTACACTTTCATTGATAGATATTCACTGCATTGTTCAAATATGTTTTAAAAGTCGTTTGCTGCTGATTTGTTTATGTGGGAAAGGGTTACCTCTGTTAACACTGATTTGTGTATGTGGGAAAGGGTTACCTATGTTAACACTGATTTGTTTATGTGGGAAAGGGTTACCTATGTTAAAACTGATTTGTTTATGTGGGAAAGGGTTACCTCTGTTAACACTGATTTGTTTATGTGGGAAAGGGTTACCTATGTTAACACTGATTTGTTTATGTGGGAAAGGGTTACCTATGTTAACACCGATTTGTTTATGTGGGAAAGGGTTACCTATGTTAACACTGATTTGTTTTTGTGGGAAAGGGTTACCTCTGTTAACACTGATTTGTTTATGTGGGAAAGGGTTACCTCTGTTAACACTGAGTGTTAACTACCGCGGCCTTGTGGTAAGCCTGGGGTTTGAGACTGGGCGCCGTGGATGTGTTTCCTTCTCGTTACGATCCTTGAGCCGTGCCCTTGGCAAAGCACCTTTTATAATCTGGACCGGACAAGCTATCAATGGTTTGTGGTTAAATATATAAACCGAAAACTATTGAAACGGAGTAAAATCAAAGCGCTGAAGGCACTGATTTGTTTGGGTACATAAAACTGTTCAAACATTTGCCTTTGCATAGATGTGTGATTTATAAACTATGCATTGTTTATAAATATTACAACTTCGGGTAAAAGAATAAATGACGCATCCGTTAAAATTAAATGCCATTTTAGTTGTCTATAAAAATAAATCATGAGACATACATGTGAATATTATATTTAATTTCCAAGTTTCAAAAGACATGTAAAACAAATGGATAACCATTATGGCCCCGACTCACTCATCTAAGTATTTACCAATTTTGGTTACAAAAAAAATCACAATTGACCAAGGGTTTTCTAAAATCTTACTCAAAAGCTTCCTGCTTAACAAGAGATTTTTCAAGTTTTCACTATAGCCATATAAGGCCAAATAGCCCTGCCCCCTGGCGGCTATGTTTTTCGACCAATCAACATGGCTTGGAGGAATCTGATAGATGGTCTCCCAATGAACATTTCTACAAAAAGAATTGAAAATTGGCAAAAAACTTTCGGAGGAGAAGATTTTTCAAGTTTTTACTATAGCCATATTAGGCAAAAAAGCCCCGACCGCTGGCGGCCATGTTTTTCGACCAATCAACTTGGCTGGACGGAATCTGATAGAGGGTCACCCTAGAAACATTTCTACAAAATTATTTGAAAATCGGCCTGACACTTTTGGAGGAGAAGATTTTTTTGAGTTTACACTATAGCCATATAAGGCAAAAAAGCCCCGCTCCCTGGCGGCAAAGGAACACTTCTTTAAAATAATTTGAAAATCTGCCAACCAGTTTGGTAGAAGAAGAATGTTTAAAGTTTTTTTATTTTCGTTGCCATGGAAACCATAATTCTGCATAAATCACAAACATTTGAAGGAATTCTGGTGAGGTCAATGAGAGGATGCTTTCTGTGAAGTTTCATCCCAATTGACCCACTCGTTACTGAGGAGAAGATGTTGACGGACGACAGACGCCGGACAAAAGGAGATCACAATAACTAACTTTTAGCACTTCGTGCTCAGGTGAGCTAAAAAAGAAACATCTATCCAAATGAAAGAGTAATTGAAAATATTGTGGAAAAAGGCAGTACTAATATTTATATGAGCACTTTAAAAGAAACATGCTTCAGACTTTAGAGGCTTTTGAATTCATTTGCATTACAAAAGAATTTAATGCTCCAGAGAAAACCAATACCTGTGCCGTCCGAATTTTACTCTACAGTATACACCTAAGCTGGCCGCTGTTTCCTTTAAAGGGTGTTTAAGCTTGCCAAATCAATTAAGGATGCGTGACCATACACTGTTAATTACCATTGTGTACGAGTGTCATTCCAAACAAATTATAAATGTAACCCCTTTTCCCAATAAACCTATCATATACATGTATGTATTTGTAACTTGCCGGGATGTGTCGATACCGTCATGGTACAATGTGATATATGCACAAATTGGTTTCACAAATCTTGTGTTAATGCACCTGTGGATATTTCGACAACAGATGCGGACTTTAATTGTAACTTTTGTTAATTATTTGGCTATTATAATGATAAGATATGTGATTAAATTGGCAACATTTAAGTTTTTTACTTATAACAGCCTTCAAATACAAATTTGGTTTATACGACGGTAAAGAAAGGTTATGGGAATTAAGAAATTGTTTAAATAAGCAAATTTTCCTTTTCCCACAATGTTTTCAATATATGTTGCTTTTTACTGTTTACACAGCAAGAAAAAAAACATTTAACTTATTTGTTATAGATTAGTATTATAGTTGTATATATATATACAATTACTAGAAACAAATTAAGATTAAAAGTGTTGTATATATATATATACTTATTGTTTATGTGTTATTTAAATTGTTCTGCCCCTTCCAAGTACCCTACAGAATAGAATGTTGCATGGATCATTTGCCTCGTAGTATGGCACATGGAAAACTGTTGAAAGTTACAAAGTAGAAAATGAAGAGGCCCAACAATAACTAGAACTCATGACCCTTCAATCGATTGTAAAGGAGAGGATATAATTGAAGCAAAACCTATGGCTAGTTACTAGCAACCTATTCTATTCTTGCAATGTTTTCAAATTTCGTCGGCTGCAGATGCGTCAAAAGACATTTACTTGTTGGAAAATCAATCCATCAATTCTCTTTATTGATATCTATAGATATGATATAAAGAGGAAAGTCGTTAAAACACTTTACAAAGAGATTCCATTTCAGCATGATCTCGATTTTTGGTTTAATCTATATCACTGATAAAAGCAATCAAACACATTATATATTTACAAAGAAAACCCCGGATATGATCATATGTAACAAATTATACACATTTGCCCATCTTTAATTAAACATTTTTTACAACAAATCATAGCGTCCGCAGATTTGCTCTATATTCTATTGCGTCCGCATTTTCCCTCTATATTGCATTTGTCCGCATTTTCCCTCTATAATGTATTTGTCCGCAGATCGCGTCCGCACTTTAGACCCTCCCCCATACCGTTGTATTTATAAATAGAATTCGACGATCACGATTTCTCTGCAAATGTGTTACTCTCATTTTAAATGCATTTTATGACGCACATATTTGTTTTTTTAATTCTTTATACTATATTTATATGGCCGACAAGGCACAAAGAAAATATTTTCAATTCGGTTTTTATCTACATTTTCAATGCGTGATTGAAAATTCAAATACCGTATCTGGAGCTTAAATCGGAAATAGTTCTCCCTGTAGCAGTTCACTCATTGAGATTTATAAATCTCTCCGCGTTCATGTTTTGAAATACAATGTTTCATTTTATTTCGTAATTCTCTTTGAATATAAGAACCACATAAGAAAACAAAGACGATATAAATATATCATTATTTCAAAAATCGTGATACATTTGAAAAGTAAGAGCAAGTATTGAGTACTACTTTCACGCGTATGAAATTTAGGAACTTTTCCATAAGACGTATGGCTTCAGAATTGCAGCTACTAAATTTGTTTGTTCCAAACAAATAAAAACACACGAAAAAACCAAACATTGACTGGTTATACTTGAACGATGTAAGCGCTACACAACTGGCCCGGTTTACTACACTTAAGTTTGACTGATCCGCTTTGGTCGAGTAGTTAGCGTCGGGGATTTGGGACCAGTCGTCCCGAGTTCGATCCTAAGGCACAGAGGTCATGGTGGAGTGCTCTTTGGAAAGGCACAATGATTCATATAATAGAACCTGCGGACCAAGAACAAGTAAAATGTCGCCGTGATATAACTGAAATTATGCTTAAAACGGCGTTAAACTGAAATACAATTAGTTTGACTGCGAATTTATAAAGAAATAATTGCTTTTTTACAGGCAAAGAAGGCTCTGGTGATATTATGTAGATGAGCAGTCTCATCGGAGTCTCGCTTGTGTTGTGGAAGAGTGTCCGCCTCGGGTGCGGACGAACTCATGGGAGTGTACTTGTGGGGTTATTTCCTTTGATGTTTACTTGTGGGGTGCACCCCACAAGTATGCAATTCATTCCGTAATTAACCCCCTTTTACGGAATGAATAACATTAATATGCAAATGAGATACCTGTTATAAAAAATAAAAAAAAACTATTTAGCTAAGTGTCTTTATAAGGGTGGTGGTTGGGCTTCAAGAAAAACACGCACCCCACACGCATCCCCGACCGTGTCATACCAAAGACTATGTAGTAATGGCTGCCCTCAGGGTTGCGGGGTTACATTATGACAGACTGGCTGGTGTCAGGATAAATGGACCAGTAGTACTGGGAACTTACCCAGAAAACGCCGTGATATAACTGAAAATTGTTGAAAGTGGAGTAAAACAATAAACAACCAACCAAACTGTACGTATTAGCAATAGGATCTCAAAATCGCTCTTCGCGGTTCATTTATATGGTCCGCTGCTTCAGATTTGTTGTATGAGGGGAAAGGGTTAACTGGATAGTTAGGTCAGTTCGTGACAGATCTATAAGTGATAAGTTTCACTAACAACAACATTGAGTGTTAGATAAATAAGCCGTCCCACGAGAAAAGAACATTGTTGGCTCTGCGTAAACTATCGATCCGGATCAGTCTAAGCATGCCGCGCAGGCTTAGTCGGACAGACACTTTTCGGCTCTTGTGGATTTTCTGTTTCAGGAATAATTACTCTATACATCTACTTGCCCTGAGACGGAATGTGTCGGCTGGTCTGGGTCAATACATTACGTAGAGACCATAATGTTGGTTTTCTCTTGAAACGGCTCACGTGTGAATACAAAAGGAGATTGGATTCCTACATGCACCCAATCTACAGCTTGCTTTTTTGGAACAAAATTAGGGAAATATCTATAAACGAAGAAATAATTACTGAACTAAGTAGACGAGAGTGCGTAGTTTATCGTCATGAGCTGGTTCTCCTTCTGTCACCTTGTTTTCATTAGTAGTCTGCCTCACATCCGTTAAACCGCCAGAGGAAAGGGTTCAATCACTTTGACTTATCTTAGTCAACATTGGAGTTTTGCAAAAAACATACTTAATGCACTTAGTCTTAAAACCTTTTGTAGATCAGTTAAAGTCGAATGACAACAGCGTTTGTCAAGAATGAATGACCGCGAGTTAAGTCGAACTCACGGGCCCTTGATGGATAACACCCTTGAAAGCTAACAGCACTTGTTTTTATTATTAGCGTCTGAATAGTCGAATAAACATTTATAGTTAAAAAGTAAAAATATTTTCATGTGAGACAAATTGTAAATATGGATGATGGTCTTTGGCATAAGAGTACCACTTGGATCTCAAGTACATGTATGTTGTTGCTAAAACACTTGTCTATTGTTTTCGTAAAACCATACACGGAAGAGAAGTGAATATTTATTCACCAAGTATTATCCATTTAACTCTTTCAGCCCCGAAAGCAATAGTAGGGATTTTTCAAACAGTACAGATTCAAATGAGTCAGATCGTGACGAGCTGGCTTTCTCCCCTAAAATCAGCATTGTTTGCCCTTTAATTATTCTAAAATTCAATGATTTGGCTGTCCCAACCCGTAAGTGAACCTTTAAAGGGACTGAATTCCATATGAGAAAAAAGCGAAAAAAAAAAGAAAATTGTTAAAGATTGCTATTACCTTGATGTTTTTGCATGTAAAGGCATTGATATTTGCTGACTGATGTACTACAATATATGCACACTATTAATATTGCGGAGATTTTTCGTTATTTTGCATTGTAAAATCTACTGGGTTAGTAACCCAGTAAATCTAAAAATATCGCTGTATATTTATCACGTTATCACTACAACCAAATTAACAATCTCCTTCCCAGAGTTGTTGTTCCTTACACTCACGCATACATGAATGTAATGAGTCGATAGTGTTAGAGAATGCCGAATTGAATCCACTAATTCAAAAGAGCAAGAGGAAATTCCACGGTATTTTTAAACGGGAAAACACGGAGCGGACGTTTTTTTAACTGCTTATTTCCTATGAAATAATGAAAAACAAGACTTGTACGACCTTCTACAACATTCCGTTACATATATATAGACGTATTTTGGATTAATTAGAATAAGTATAAAATATAACGATTTTGGACCATTATGGTGTTCAGTCCCTTTAATGCTTCCATCTTTGCAGACAGACCTTCGGAGGTATTGATATGAATAGTATTTTTGATATATATACATACTAGACAGCTTACATTGAAGATCCTGATCCGACTGCGCGAAGACGCTGACAGATTGGAATATGTCCTGTTTGCCAAATCCCGAAGGTGGGTATTCTAGTGACTTGGCCCTGTTAGATTGGTTGGTGTTGTGTCTCGTCGAAGTGTAGGTAGTATGTCGCTTCAGTCATAAACAAAATAATGCTTTTGTCCCACTGGTTCCACTCGCCAAATGAGCCTCGACACAATTAAATAGGTTAATTTAAATCTAGATCTGCGTGCACAAACTCACATGCTTATCAAGATTTCTAGTGTTTGCAATAAAATCAATTGACTCTTTAATACTTTTGTAATAAAGATTCCAAACACTAACCACAATTTCGTCATGAGATGGCTGGTCGGGACCATTTCAGATATGCAGATGCATTTTGACTCATCTGCAGCAGACATATTTTCAAAACGTTGTGCAATAAAATAATTTCAAAACAATTTATAATTTCATAGATAGGTTTCGGAATATTCTGTTGCATGTTCTTAAATCCTTATAAGAAACTCAAACCTTATTTTGTGGGTACTTAAAAGAATCGGCTAAGCGATTGATAAATACCAATGTGCTAAAATATGGAAAAAAAACATATGTGGGAAGTTAGCCAGTTGCCTGGCAAGAATGCTGTGTGGAGTATAAATGCGAACAAGCCAGGAAATCCACGATAAGTGAACTAACTGATTGCCGCGATAAAACTGAAATAGCGCTAACACCGACGTTTTGAAGCTTTAATCAACGAATCACCTACATGTACATATGTGGATGTTTTACAGGGCGCAGAAATACACGATCACCTACATGTACATATGTGGTTGTTTTACAGGGTGCAGAAATACACGATCTCGTAAATAAAGGGCGGTTAGTAAAAAAATAAGCTACTTTCACTTTTTTGACAATTTGAATACCAAGAAAGGAAATGCCTCCTCGTCTGAATAGGTTTCGGGGGAAATGAATAACTGTCCACGTCAGGGCAATAAACGGTCGGTATAAGTTCACGCGAAATGGATAATGACTGTTTGTGAGACGGTGTGAGAAGGTGTTGGTGCACAGTCTAATCAGAATCTTCACTTTTTGAAAACATGGAAATCGGCACTAGGTGTAACAATAAATAACAGCAACGATTTCAATTCATCTGCGAACAGTGAAGACGCTTGTGAGCAAGGGCATCTACACAGTTTTATCGGAACACTTACTGTCCGAATACATATACACCAGCAATTGATGAAACATTTGACGTACAGTGAAGACTAAGATGAGCATCTACATGAGAAGACTTACTGTCCGATTACATAAAACAATCACAGGGGCGTAGCTTTGCAATAATCAATGTGTAGGCCGTCTCGTGAGAAAACCAACATTGTGGACTCTGCGTAAAGTATCGACCCGGATCAGCCTAAGCATGCCACACAGGCCTACCCGGATAGACACTTTTCGCCTCCTGTGGATTTTCTGTTTCTTGAATCACTACTCTATACATCTATTTCACTAAGACGGAATGTGTCGGCCGGATCAGTCTGCGCGGACAGCGCAGGCTGATCTGGTCGATACATTACGCAGATGTCTATCGCCGCAGCTGCATTTTGGGGCATTTTGAGAAAAAAATGTGTAGGCACGTGCCTACAGTGCCTAAAGGGAGCTACGCCCCTGAATCCGTCATACTAAAGGTCAGTGTCACCAATAGGGTTTATACATCGTACACATGTACATGTTTAACCCATTCCCGACTACAGATGCAATTTGACGCATTTGCTGCAGACAACATTTAAAAAACATTGTCGAAAAGAGAGAGCTTACTCATTATGTGCAATTTCTCGACTTGTCATAATGTTTTCAACTCGGTGCAATAATCAAGTTTTTTATTGGAGAGTTTACATATTTCATCAGAAATGTTTTAAAACTCGTCTGTTGTAGATTTCCTTGTAAGAGGGTAAGGGCTAAGTAAGTGAAATATGCGTGAAGTGGCTACAACACTCCTTATCGCTACAATTTTCAGGATGAAAACCAGACTTTACAGAATGATCGGACTTGACCTCTTTACAGACTGACCATACTTCACCCTTTACAGACTGATCAGACTTGACTTCTTTAAAGGCTGGTCAGAATTGATCTATTTACAGACTGACCATACTTCACCCTTTACAAAATTATCGGACTTAACCTCTTTACAGACTGACCATACTTCACCATTACAGAATTATCAGACTTCACCTCTTAACAGACTGACCATACTTCACCCTTTAAAGACCGATCAGACTTGATCTATTTATAGAATGATCAGACCTTGCCTCTTTGCAAAATGATCAGACATGACCTCCTTACAGAATGATCAGACTTCACCTCTTTATAGACTGTCCATACTTCACCCTTTACAGACTGATCAGACTTGACTTCTTTAAAGGCTGGTCAGAATTGATCTATTTACAGACTGCCTCTTTGCAGAATGATCAGACTTGACCTCCTTACAGAATGATCAGGCTTCATCTAGTTACAGATTGACCATGCTTCACCCTTTACAGACTGATCAGACTTGACCTCTTTATAGGCTGGTCAGAATTGATCTATTTACAGACTGACCATACTTCACCCTTTACAAAATTATCAGACTTGACCTCTTTACAGACTGACCATACTTCACCCTTTACAAAATTATCAGACTTGACCTCTTTACAGACTGACCATACTTCACCCTTTAAAGACCGATCAGACTTGATATATTTAAAGAATGATCAGACTTTGCCTCTTTACAGAATGATCAGACTTCACCTCTTTACAGAATGATCAGACTTCACCTCTTTACAGACTGGTCAGACTTGACCTCCTTACAGAATGATCAGACTTCATCTCTTTACGGACTGATCAGACTTGACCTCTTTACAGACTTATCAGATTTCATCTCTTTACAGACTGATTAGACTTGACCTTTTTACAGACTGATCAGACTTCATCTATTTACAGACTGATCAGACTTGACCTCTTTACAGACTGGCATATATCATCTCTTTACAGAATGGTCAGACTTGACCTCCTTACAGACTGATCATACTTCATCTCTTTAAAAACTGATCGGACTTGACCTCTTTTCAGACTGATCAGATTTGACCGCTTTACAGAATGATCAGTCTTCATCTCTTTAAATACTGATCAGACTTAACCTCTTTACAGACTGGTCAGACTTGACCTCTTAACAGACTGCTCATATTTCATCTCTTTAAAAACTGATCAGACTTGACCTCTTTAAATATTTGTCATACTTGACCTCTTTAAAGGCTGGTCAGAATTGATATATTTACAAATTGACCATGCTTCACCCTTTACAGACTGATCAGACTTGACCTCTTTAAAGGCTGGTCAGAATTGATATATTTACAGACTGACAATACTTCACACTTTACAAAATTATCAGACTGACCATACTTCACCCTTTAAAGACCGATCAGACTTGATCTATTTACAGACTGACCATACTTTGCCTCTTTACATAATGATCAGACTTCACCTCTTTACAGAATGATCAGACTTAACCTCTTTACAGACTGGTCAGACTTGACCTCCTTACAGAGTTATCAGACTTCATCTCTTTACAGACTGATCAGACTTGACCTCTTTACAGACTGATCAGACTTCATCTCTTTACAGACTGATCAGACTTGACATTTTTACAGACTATTCAGACTTCACCTCTTTGCAGAATGATCTGACTTGACCTCTTTACAGACTGATCAGACTTGACCTCTTGACATACTGATCAGACTTAATCTCTTTACAGACTGATCAGACTTGACCTCTTTACAGACTGAGCATACTTTATCTCTTTACAGAATGATCAGACTTGACCTCTTGACAGACTGACCAGACTTCATCTCTTTAAAAACTGATCAGACTTGACCTCTTTACAGACTGAGCAGACTTCCATTTCTTTACATAATGATCAGACTTGACCTCTTTACAGACTTCATCTCTGTACAGACTGATCAGACTTGACCTCTTTACAGACTGATCAGACTTCATCTCTTTACAGAATGAGCAGGCTTCACCTCTTTACAGACTGATCAGACTTGACCTATTTACAGACTGATCAGACTTGACATCTTTACAGACTGATCAAACTTGACCTCTTTACAGACTGATCAGACTTGACCTCTTTACAGACTGATCAGACTTGACCTCTTTACAGACTGATCAGACTTGACCTCTTTACAGACTGGCAGCTATCACCTCTTTACAGAATGGTCAGACTTGACCTCTTTACTTTACAGACTGATCATGCTTCATCTCTTTAAAAACTGATCGGACTTGACCTCTTTGCAGACTGATCAGATTTCACCTCTTTACAGACTGATGAGATTTCACATCTTTAAAGACTGATCAGACTTGACCTCTTTTCAGACTGATCAGACTTGACCTCTTTGCAGACTGATCAGACTTCATCTCTTTACAGACTGATCAGTTTTCACCTCTTAACAGACTGATCAGATTTGACATATTTACAGACTGATCAGATTTGACTGCTTTACAGAATGATCAGTCTTCATCTCTTTAAAGACTGATCAGACTTAACCTCTTGAAAGACTGGTCAGACTTGACCTCTTGAAAGACTGGTCAGACTTTACCTCTTGAAAGACTGATCAGACTTGACCTCTTTAAAAACTGCTCATACTTCATCTCTTTAAAAACTGATCAGAATTGACCTCTATAAAGACTGGTCAGACTTGACCTCTTTAAAGACTGGTCAGACTTGACCTCTTTAAAGACTGATCAGACTTGACCTCTTTATAGACTGGTCAGACTTGACCTCTTTAAAGACTGATCAGACTTGACCTCTGTAAAAACCTGTCGGACTTGACCTCTTTACAGACTGCTCATACTTCATCTCTTTAAAAACTGATCAGACTTGACCTCTTGAAAGACTGGTCAGACTTGACCTGTTGAAAGACTGATCAGACTTGACCTCTTTAAAAACTGATCAGACTTGACACTAATCAACTTGACCTCCTTACAGACTGATCAGACTTCTCCTCTTTTACAGATCGGGATCTTCCCCATTAGTCATCTCGTCCCTTTAAGCAAACATGAATTCCGTTAAGAACATTTTTTAACAAACAACTACTGACAATTCAAGTATCTAATTTGATCATTGATACTCTTTATAAGGGAAGTGTTTTGCGTGGAATTGGCTTCAGATCGTTTTTAGTAGGTTTGATTGTCCAATGACAAAGAGTCTATTTTGACGGAGCTGAGAGACTCTAAGGACGTTATGGCTGTAACATTAAAATTTATTTCAGTTTTATTCTTCGTTACTCTCAACCAAGGGTAAGATAGTTTTTATACTTAAACGCGTCAGTAGTGGAGTGTTTTTGTTTGTTTTGTTTCTATATAGTATGTATTTTGATACCAGTACTACTGGTCTATTTATCCTAAGACCAACAAGATCTCATAATGCTGAACGTCAAGGAGGGGAAAGCCATTATTAACTTGTTTTAAGCTTCTGGTATGTCCCGACTGGGGATCGAACCCTCGACTTCCCACACCACCGATATGGTCAAAAAGATTATTTATTCGATTACTAAACCGCGTCAAGAGGGGGAGTTCTTCTTTTGTGATCTAAAGGGACATATCTTTTTTAGAATCACATACTTTAGTCCTTATTTCCCTTTATGACGCCCTTTGCATAAGAGGACGTTTGAAAACATTGTGACAAAGGGAGAAATTGGACCATACCATTGTTAAATGGTGCGTAAAAACGCCATTCGTATATAATAACGAGTATTGAATACAGTTTAACTACTTATAACGATAATTAAAACACAGTTTTAAACTACTCATAACGGATATTGAAAAAACAGTTAAAAAACTCATAACGAGGATTGAAATACAGTTTAAACTACTCGTAACAAGTATTGGATTACAGTTAAAACTACTCATAACGAGTATTGAATACAGTTTAATTACTCGTAACAAGTACTGAATACAGTTAAAACTACTCATAACGTTTATTGAATTACAGTTTTAACTACTCCCAACGAGTATTGAATACAGTTTAACTACTCCCCAACGAGTATTGAATACAGTTACACTACTCCCTAACGGATATTGAATACAGTTTAACTACTCATAATGATTATTGAATATAGTTTTAAACTACTCATATGAGTATTGAATATAGTTTTAACTACTCATAATGAGTATTGAATGCAGGTCTAACTACTCATAATGAGTATTGAATACAGTTTAAACTACTCCAAACGTTTATTGAATACAGTTAAAACTACTCATAATGAGTATTGAATTACAGTTTAAACTACTCCTAACGGATATTGAATACAGTTAAAACTACTCATAACGAGTATTGAATAGAGTTTAAACTACTCATAATGAGTATTGAATACAGTTTAACTACTCCTAACGGATATTGAATACAGTTAAACTTACTCCTAACGAATATTTAAATACAGTTTTAACTACTCATAATGAGTATTATATAGAGTTTTAACTACTCATAATGAGTATTGAATACAGTTTAAACTACTCATAATGAGTTTTGAATACAGTTTAAACTACTCCAAACGTTTATTGAATACAGTTTTAAACTACTCCCCAACGAGTATTGAAATACAGTTTTAAACTACTCCCAACGAGTATTGAATACAGTTACACTACTCCTAACGGATATTGAATTACAGTTTAAACTACTCATAATGATTATTGAATATAGTTTAACTACTCATAATGAGTATTGAATATAGTTTAACTACTCATAATGAGTATTGAATGCAGTCTAAACTACTCATAATGAGTATTGAATACAGTTAAAACTACTCCAAAACGTTTATTGAATACAGTTTAAACTACTCATAATGAGTATTGAATACAGTTTAACTACTCCTAACGGATATTGAATACAGTTAAACTACTCATAACGAGTAATTGAATAGAGTTTAAACTACTCATAATGAGTATTGAATACAGTTTAACTACTCCTAACGGATATTGAATACAGTTAAACTACTCCTAACGAATATTAAATACAGTTTAACTACTCATAATGAGGTATTATATAGAGGTTTAACTACTCATAATGAGTATTGAATACAGTTAAAACTACTCATAATGAGTAATTGAATACAGTTAAACTACTCCCAAACGTTTTATTGAATACAGTTAAACTACTCATAATGAGTATTGGATACAGTTTAACTACTCCTAACGGATATTGAACAGAGTTAAACTACTCATAAACGAGTAATTGAATACAGTTTAAACTACTCCTAACGGGATATTGAACAGAATTAAACTACTCATAACGAGTATTGAATACAGTTTTAACTACTCCATAATGAGTTTTGATTACAGTTTTAACTACTACATAACGCGTATTGAAATACAGTTAAACTACTCATAACGAATATTGAATACAGTTTTAACTATTCCTAACGTTTATTGAATACAGTTTAACTACTCATAACGAGTATTGAATACAGTTTAACTACTCCTAATGAGTATTGAATACAGTTTTAACTACTTCTAAACGAGTATTGAATACAGTTTTAACTAACTCATAAACGGATATTGAATACAGTTAAACTACTCCTAACGAGTATTGAATACAGTTTTAACTACTCATAATGGAGTATTGAATACAGTTTAACTACTCCTAACGGATAATGAATACAGTTTAACTACTCAT
>JASEVX010000003.1:3080243-3225810 GCA_031761405.1 Serripes groenlandicus
GATAAGAAATATGTAGTATGTAGTTATACACGTTATATGGTTACGATATACACCTAGTATGTTTTTCTTAAAACCTTTCTGTGATTAAATGGCGAACAGTGCAGAGCAAGATCAATACTGCACTGTGATTATCTATGTATTCGGGGCAAAATCGTTCTATGCCTCAACTTATCAAGTTTAAAAAGATTTATGTTTAGATTGTATGGCGTTTGTTTATTAACACATTATTTCATACAAGTATGTAATTCAGCTGATGTTTCATTGATCATAATAATACACATGGTCCGGAATCTCCCAACTATATTCAGATTTCTTTACAATATTTACATGTATCTTGTTGTACATTATAAATTCCAAGGCTGTATAAATATTGATTGAATAAACCATAGGGATAATATATGTTCTTTAGAAGTTCAGAATTCAGAATTCAGAATAAGAATTAATATGATATTTAGAAAGTTAGATGAAAATAGGCTTATATTTAGATAGTTAGATGAAAATAGGCTTAGGAAGCTGGTTATTGTACTGTATTGTACAGGTCGTCAGTCACACTTTCGTATACATGATTAAAAAATGCCGACTTTTTGGATTATTAGACTCGTAGACCTCTTCGTTTCTATACGTTCTAATCAGGACTTCATGTTGTTCGTTTTATCATTAAAACATCGTGGAAACATTCACGTGTAAGGCCAAAAACTGACCATACACTGTGCATTCTGTCGTAATTATACTTAATTCCATTCCAAAAACTGTCCATTTAACTGTCCATTTAACATTCAAACATCGTGGAAACATCCACGTGTTTGGCCAAAGACTTACCGTACAAAAGTACATTCTGGTAGTAATTGACATCAATTCAACAGAACTCCTGTTTTGGCTTCACATTTAGAGTCAAATTTCATCCGTGTTTTGGTATCTCATCCAAAGGGTCTTATTTCAACACAGATTTGCTATCATGTAAAAAGATCATATAATATTTCATGCCCGTTTTGGTATCCATAAATGACAGTAATCCACGTCAAGGTTTCACGTAAAAGTTCGTATTTAATCTTCATTATAGTTACACGTAAAAGTTCGTATTTAATCTTCATTATAGTTACACGTAAAAGTTCTTTTAATCCCCGTCATGGCTACACGTAAACGTTCTTATTTAATCCTCGTCATGGTTACAAGTAAACGTTCTTATCTAATCCCCGTCATGGTTACACGTAAATGTTCTTATTTAATCCCCGTCATGGTTAAACGTAAATGTTATTATTTAATCCCCATCATGGTTACACGTAAACGTTCTTATTTAATCCCCGTCATGGTTACACGTAAAGGTTCTTATTTAATCCCCGTCATGGTTACACGTAAATGTTCTTATTTAATCCCCGTCATGGCTACACGTAAATGTTCTTTGTTAATCCTCGTCATGGTTACACGTAAACGTTCTTATTTAATGCCCGTCATGGCTACACGTAAATGTTCTTATTTAATCCCCTTAATGGTTACACGTAAATATTCTTATTTAATCCCCGTCATGGCTACACGTAAACGTTCTTATTTAATCCTCTCCATGGTTACACGTAAACGTTCTTATCTAATCCCCGTCATGGTTACACGTAAATGTTCTTATTTAATCCCCGTCATGGTTACACGTAAACGTTCTTATTTATTCCCCTTCATGGTTACACGTAAATGTTCTTATCTAATCCCCGTCATGGTTACACGTAAATGTTCTTATTTAATCCCCGTCATGGTTTCACGTAAACGTTCTTATCTAATGCCCGTCATGGTTACAGTAAATGTTCTTATTTAATCCCCGTCATGGTTACACGTTAATGTTCTTATTTAATCCCCGTCATGGCTACACGTAAATGTTCTTATTTAATCCCCGTCATGGTTACACGTAAAAGTTCTTATTTAATCCCCGTCATGGCTACACGTAAACGTTCTTATTTAATCCTCGTCATGGTTACAAGTAAACGTTCATATCTAATCCCCGTCATGGTTACACGTAAATGTTCTTATTTAATCCCCGTCATGGTTTAACGTAAATGTTCTTATTTAATCCCCGTCATGGTTAAACGTAAATGTTCTTATTTAATCCCCATTATGGCTACACGTAAAGGTTATTATTTAATCCTCGTCATGGTTACACGTAAACGTTCTTATATAATCCCCGTCATGGTTACACGTAAATATTCTTATTTAATCCCCGTTATGGTTACACGTAAATGTTCTTATTTAATCCCCGTCATGGCTACACGTAAATATTCTTTGTTAATCCTCGTCATGGTTACACGTTAACGTTCTTATTTAATGCCCGTCATGGCTACACGTAAATGTTCTTATTTAATCCCCGTAATGGTTACACGTAAATGTTCTTATGTAATCCCCGTCATGGCTACACGTAAACGGTCTTATTTAATCCTCGTCATGGTTACACGTAAACGTTCTTATCTAATCCCCGTGATGGTTACACGTAAATGTTCTTATTTAATCCCCGTCATGGTTACACGTAAACGTTCTTATCTAATCTCCGTCATGGTTACAGTAAATGTTCTTATTTAATCCCCGTCATGGTTACACGTAAACGTTCTTATCTAATCTCCGTCATGGTTACAGTAAATGTTCTTATTTAATCCCCTTCATGGCTACACGTAAATGTTCTTATTTAATCCCCGTCATGGTTACACGTAAAGGTTCATATTTAATCTTCATTATGGTCTCACGTAAACGTTCTTATTTAATCCCCGTCATGGCTACACGTAAATGTTCTTATTTAATCCCCGTCATGGTTACACGTAAATGTTCTTATTTAATCCCCGCTGTGGTTTCATGTAAATGTTCTTATTTAATCTCCATTGTGCTTTCACGTAAAGGTTCTTATTTAATCCCCGTCATGGTTACACGTAAATGTTCTTATTTAATCCCCGTCATGGTTACACGTAAATGTTCTTATTTAATCCCCGTCATGGTTACACGTAAAGGTTCTTATTTAATCACCATCATGGCTACACGTAAGTGTTTTTATTTAATCCCCGTCATGGTTACACGTAAACGTTCTTATCTAATCCCCGTCATGGTTACAGTAAATGTTCTTATTTAATCCCCGTCATGGTTACAGGAAATGTTCTTATTTAATCCCCGTCATGGTTACACGTAAATGTTCTCATTTAATCCCCGTCATGGTTACACGTAAATGTTCTTATTTAATCCCCGTCATGGTTACACGTAAAAGTGCATATTTAATCTTCATTATGGTTTCACGTAAATGTTCTTATTTAATGCCCGTCATGATTACACGTAAACGTTCTTATCTAATATCCGTCATGGTTACAGTAAATGTTCTTATTTAATCCCCGTCATGGTTACACGTAAATTTTCTTATCTTATCCCCGTCATGGTTACACGTAAACGTTCTTATTTAATCTCCGTCATGGTTACAGTAAATGTTCTTATTTAATCCCCGTCATGGTTACACGTAAATGTTCTTATTTAATCCCCGTCATGGTTACACGTAAACGTTCTTATCTAATTCCCGTCATGGTTACACGTAAATGTTCTTATTTAATCCCCGTCATGGTTACACGTAAACGTTCTTATCTAATCCCCGTCATGGTTACACGTACATGTTCTTATTTAATACCCGTCATGGTTACACGTAAACGTTCTTATTTAATCTCCGTCATGGTTACAGGAAATGTTCTTATTTCATCCCCGTCATGGTTACACGTAAATGTTCTTATCTAATCCCCGTTATGGTTACACGTAAACGTTCTTATCTAATCTCCGTCATGGTTACAGTAAATGTTCTTATTTAATCCCCGTCATGGTTACACGTAAACGTTCTTATCTAATCTCCGTCATGGTTACAGTAAATGTTCTTATTTAATCCCCGTCATGGCTACACGTAAATGTTCTTATTTAATCCCCGTCATGGTTACACGTAAAGGTTCATATTTAATCTTCATTATGGTTTCACGTAAACATTATTATTTAATCCCCGTCATGGCTACACGTAAATGTTCTTATTTAATCCCCGTCATGGCTACACGTAAAATGTTCTTATTTAATCCCCGTCATGGTTACACGTAAATGTTCTTATTTAATCCCCGCTGTGGTTTCATGTTAATGTTCTTATTTAATCTCCATTATGCTTTCACGTAAAGGTTCTTATTTAATCTCCGTCATGGTTACACGTAAATGTTCTTATTTAATCCCCGTCATGGTTACACGTAAATGTTCTTATTTAATCCCCGTCATGGTTACACGTAAAGGTTCTTATTTAATCCCCATAATGGCTACACGTAAATGTTCTTATTTAATCCCCGTCATGGTTACACGTAAACGTTCTTATCTAATCCCCGTCATGGTTACAGTAAATGTTCTTATTTAATCCCCGTCATGGTTACATGAAATGTTCTTATTTAATCCCCGTCATGGTTACACGTAAATGTTCTCATTTAATCCCCGTCATGGTTACACGTAAATGTTCTTATTTAATCCCCGTCATGGTTACACGTAAACGTTCTTATCTAATCCCCGTCATGGTTACACGTAAATGTTCTTATTTAATGCCATTCAGGATTACACGTAAATGTTCTTATTTAATGCCCTTCAGGATTACACGTAAACGTTCCTATCTAATCTCCGTCATGGTTACAGTAAATGTTCTTATTTAATCCCCGTCATGGTTACACGTAAATGTTCTTATCTAATCCCCGTCATGGTTACACGTAAACGTTCTTATCTAATCTCCGTCATGGTTACAGTAAATGTTCTTATTTAATCCCCGTCCTGGTTATACGTAAATGTTCTTATTTAATCCCCGTCATGGTTACACGTAAACGTTCTTATCTAATCCCCGTCATGGTTACACGTAAATGTTCTTATTTAATCCCCGTCATGATTACACGTAAACGTTCTTATCTAATATCCGTCATGGTTACACGTAAATGTTCTTATTTAATCCCCGTCATGGTTACACGTAAACGTTCTTATCTAATCTCCGTCATGGTTACAGCAAATGTTCTTATTTAATCCCCGTCATGGTTACACGTAAATGTTCTTATCTAATCCCCGTCATGGTTACACGTAAACGTTCTTATCTAATCTCCGTCATGGTTACAGTAAATGTTCTTATTTAATCCCCGTCATGGTTACACGTAAACGTTCTTATCTAATCTCCGTCATGGTTAGAGTAAATGTTCTTATTTAATCCCCGTCATGGTTACACGTAAATGTTCTTATTTAATCCCCGTCATGGTTACACGTAAACGTTCTTATCTAATCCCCGTCATGGTTACACGTAAATGTTCTTATGTAATGCCCGTCATGGTTACACGTAAACGTTCTTATCTAATCTCTGTCATGGTTACAGTAAATGTTCTTATTTAATCCCCGTCATGGTTACACGTAAATGTTCTTATCTAATCCCCGTCATGTTTACACGTAAACGTTCTTATCTAATCTCCGTCATGGTTACAGTAAATGTTCTTATTTAATCCCCATCATGGTTACACGTAAATGTTCTTATTTAATCCCCGTCATGGTTACACGTAAACGTTCTTATCTTATCTCCGTCATGGTTACAGTAAATGTTCTTATTTAATCCCTGTCATGGTTACACGTAAACGTTCTTATCTGATCTCCGTCATGGTTAGAGTAAATGTTCTTATTTAATCCCCGTCATAGTTACACGTAAATGTTCTTATCTAATCCCCGTCATGGTTACACGTAAACGTTCTTATCTAATCTCCGTCATGGTTACAGTAAATGTTCTTATTTAATCCCCATCATGGTTACACGTAAATGTTCTTATTTAATCCCCGTCATGGTTACACGTAAACGTTCTTATCTAATCTCCGTCATGGTTACAGTAAATGCTCTTATTTAATCCCTGTCATGGTTACACGTAAACGTTCTTATCTAATACCCGTCATGGTTACACGTAAATGTTCTTATTTAATCCCCGTCATGGTTACACGTAAATGTTCTTATTTAATCCCCATCATGGTTACACGTAAATGTTCTTATTTAATCCCCGTCATGGTTACACGTAAATGTTCTTATTTAATCCCCGTCATGGTTACACGTAAACGTTCTTATTTAATCCCCGTCATGGTTACACGTAAACGTTCTGATCTAATCCCCGTCATGGTTACACGTAAACGTTCTTATCTAATCCCCGTCATGGTTACAGTAAATGTTCTTATTTAATCCCCTTCATGGCTACACGTAAATGTTCTTATTTAATCCCCGTCATGGTTACACGTAAAGGTTCATATTTAATCTTCATTATGGTTTCACGTAAACGTTCTTATTTAATCCCCGTCATGGCTACACGTAAATGTTCTTATTTAATCCCCGTCATGGTTACACGTAAATGTTCTTATTTAATCCCCGCTGTGGTTTCATGTAAATGTTCTTATTTAATCTCCATTGTGCTTTCACGTAAAGGTTCTTATTTAATCCCCGTCATGGTTACACGTAAATGTTCTTATTTAATCCCCGTCATGGTTACAGGTAAATGTTCTTATTTAATCCCCGTCATGGTTACACGTAAAGGTTCTTATTTAATCCCCATCATGGCTACACGTAAATGTTCTTATTTAACCCCCGTCATGGTTACACGTAAACGTTCTTATTTAATCCCCGTCATGGTAACAGTAAATGTTCTTATTTAATCTCCGTCATGGTTACAGGAAATGTTCTTATTTAATCCCCGTCATGGTTACACGTAAATGTTCTCATTTAATCCCCGTCATGGTTACACGTAAATGTTCTTATTTAATCCCCGTCATGGTTACACGTAAACGTTCTTATCTAATCCCCGTCATGGTTACACGTAAATGTTCTTATTTAATGCCCTTCATGATTACACGTAAACGTTCTTATCTAATCTCCGTCATGGTTACAGTAAATGTTCTTATTTAATCCCCGTCATGGTTACATGTAAATGTTCTTATCTAATCCCCGTCATGGTTACACGTAAACGTTCTTATCTAATCTCCGTCATGGTTACAGTAAATGTTCTTATTTAATCCCCGTCATGGTTACACGTAAATGTTCTTATTTAATCCCCGTCATGGTTACACGTAAACGTTCTTATCTAATCCCCGTCATGGTTACACGTAAATGTTCTTATTTAATCCACGTCATGGTTACACGTAAACGTTCTTATCTAATCTCCGTCATGGTTACACGTAAATGTTCTTATTTAATGTCCGTCATGGTTACACGTAAACGTTCTTATCTAATCTCCGTCATGGTTACAGTAAATGTTCTTATTTAATCCCCGTCATGGTTACACTTAAATGTTCTTATCTAATCCCCGTCATGGTTACACGTAAACGTTCTTATCTAATCTCCGTCATGGTTACAGTAAATGTTCTTATTTAATCCCCGTCATGGTTACACGTAAACGTTCTTATCTAATCTCCGTCATGATTAGAGTAAATGTTCTTATTTAATCCCCGTCATGGTTACACGTAAATGTTCTTATTTAATCCCCGTCATGGTTACACGTAAACGTTCTTATCTAATCCCCGTCATGGTTACACGTAAATGTTCTTATTTAATGCCCGTCATGGTTACACGTAAACGTTCTTATCTAATCTCTCTCATGGTTACAGTAAATGTTCTTATTTAATCCCCGTCATGATTACACGTAAATGTTCTTATCTAATCCCCGTCATGGTTACACGTAAACGTTCTTATCTAATCTCCGTCATGGTTACAGTAAATGTTCTTATTTAATCCCCATCATGGTTACACGTAAAGGTTCTTATCTAATCCCCGTCATGGTTACACGTAAACGTTCTTATCTTATCTCCGTCATGGTTACAGTAAATGTTCTTATTTAATCCCTGTCATGGTTACACGTAAACGTTCTTATATAATACCCGTCATGGTTACACGTAACTGTTCTTATTTAATCCCCGTCATGGTTACACGTAAATGTTCTTATTTAATCCCCATCATGGTTACACGTAAATGTTCTTATTTAATCCCCGTCATGGTTACACGTAAATGTTCTTATTTAATCCCCGTCATGGTTACACGTAAACGTTCTTATTTAATCCCCGTCAAGGTTACACGTAAACGTTCTTATCTAATCCCCGTCATGGTTACACGTAAACGTTCTTATCTAATCTCCGTCATGGTTACAGTAAATGTTCTTATTTTATCCCCGTCATGGTTACACGTAAACGTTCTCATCAAATCTCCGTCATGGTTACAGTAAATGTTCTTATTTAATGCCCGTCATGGTTACACGTAAATGTTCTTATTTAATCCCCGTCATGGCTACACGTAAACGTTCTTATTTAATGCCCGTCATGGCTTCACATAAATGTTCTTATTTAATCCCCGTCATGGTTAGACATAAATGTTCTTATTTAATCCCCGTCATGGTTACACGTAAATGTTCATATTTAATCTTTAGTATGGTTTCACGTAAACGTTCTTATTTAATCCTCGTCATGGTTACACGTAAATGTTCTTATTTAATCCCCGTCATGGTTATACGTAAATGTTCATATTTAATCTTCATTATGGTTTCACGTAAATGTTCTTATTTAATCCCCGTCATGGCTACACGTAAATGTTCTTATTTAATCCCCGTCATGGTTACACGTAAAGGTTCATATTTAATCTTCATTATGGTTTAACGTAAACGTTCTTATTTAATCCCCGTCATGGCTACACGTAAATAATCTTATTTAATCCCAGTCATGGTTACACGTAAACGTTCTTATTAAATCCCCGCTGTGGTTTCATGTAAATGTTCTTATGTAATCTCCATTATGCTTTCACGTAAAGGTTTTTATTTAATCCCCGTCATGGTTACACGTAAATGTTCTTATTTAATCCCCGTCATTAACAATTTCTCAGTTAGATCACGGCGGCCAGTTCACCTACTCATGAATTTCCCGATTTTCTCACACTAGTACTCAACACAACAATCTTCCCAAGCAACTGGCTGATTTTCCACATAGACTTTGCCCAGTGGTGGAAGACGAATGACGCATGTCGCATTTACTTTTGTCAATCGTCGGAAAGAAAGTTGGCCGAGCCGGGATTCGAACTCACAACCCCTGGATTGACAGCCCGGTAGTTTCACGTAACGTTTCTTATTTAATCCCCTTCATGGTTTCACGTAAATGTTCTTATTTAATCCCCGCTGTGGTTTAATGTTAATATTCTTATTTCATCCCCATTATGGTATCCTGTTAAGATAAAATATCTCGCTTCATCCCCGTTTTGATTCAGATAAAAAGTTTTATTTCATCCCCCTTTGGTTTCACGTAGGATTCTTATTTAATCTGCGGTTTTCATTTTATGTAAAGGGTCCTATCTAATCCTAGTTTCGGTTTTACTTTAAGGATCATATGTCATCCCCGATTCGATCACAAATAAAGGCTCTTATTAAAGCCTCGATTTTGATCCCGTTAAGAATATTATTTCTTGCACGATTTGAAATTACGTAAAGCGTATTAATTCATTTCAATCCCGTTTTGGTTAACGTAAAAGGTATAATTTATTCTCCGATTGTCTTCAGTTGAAGGTTCTTATTTATTCTGTGTTTTATCCCAGATTTGGAGTATTATTGCATCCCCGTGTTTGTATCACGTACGGGGGTTTATGTTATCTCGGTTTTGGCATCACGAAAAGGGTATTATTGCTTTCCCGGCTTGATATCATATAAAGGGCGGCAATTTATCCACGTTTTGGTATTACGTAAAAGGCTTCATTTTAGCCCCGTTTTCGCACGAAAACGGTATTTTTGCATCCCCGGTTTGGTATAACTTTAACATTGAATTTCTTTCATGTAAAGGATCTTTTTGCTTCCTTGTTTTATTATTCAGTAAACGGTCTTATTGCATTCCAATTTTAGTATTACGTAACAGATCATATTGTAACCGATTTGGTTCAAGTAACGGATCTTATTCCATCACCGATTTGCTTTCGCGAAAAAGGTTAGGTATTTTTGCATACCCGTTTTGGTATTCTATAAAGGGCTAGTTAAGGATCCTATTTCATCCCTGATTTGGTTCAAGTAAAGGATCATATTTTATTCCCAATTTTCTTTCAAGTAATGGGTCTGTTTTCATCGCCGATTTGCTTCATGTAAATTGATATCATTGAATCGTCGTTTTCATAGCACGTAAAGAGTCTTTTTTCAGCCCGATTAGTTTTCACGTAAATTGTTTTCTTGCATCCCGGTTTTAGAATCCCGCATTGGCTATTATTGTATCTCCGATCACTGTTAAGGACTTTACTGCATCCCCCTTTTAGTATCATGTAAAGGCCTATATTTTATGATAGTTTTGACGTCATGAAAATGGTATTATGGCATGCCTGGTAATGATAAAGTATCCATTAAAGGATTTTATTTTACGTAAAAGGTTAGGTCTTTTTTCGTCCCCGTTTTGATATCATGCAGATGGTCTTAACACATCCCACATTAACACATCCCATAAAGTCAATATTATCGTACTTTATCCCTGTTTAGACATCACGTTTCATGGCAGTACCACTAGTGATTTCTATCAATTTTGTCCGAAATTGCTACCATATAGATGGAGAGTGAAAGCTATAACCATATTCGCAAAGTCTCGCCT
Organism: Serripes groenlandicus; assembly: GCA_031761405.1. Taxonomy (NCBI): domain Eukaryota; kingdom Metazoa; phylum Mollusca; class Bivalvia; order Cardiida; family Cardiidae; genus Serripes; species Serripes groenlandicus. Next base: position 3,090,857 of record JASEVX010000003.1, read on the forward strand.
CAGTCTTCATTGATCTCATATGTCAGAATACTTATCCGTCCACCGCGGTTTATTACATTGTTTCAAATGTTAGTATTACTATAATTACTGTAACTGCTACTCCCACAACTACTTCTACTTCTATCAAAGGACGGTGTTCAGTCCCAAAACGAATGCATACAGAGTTTAAGCAGAATGGCATGAGAATACGACCTAATACGAAAGTGAAAGACGGAACTATTCTTGAAAAAGTCTGCGACAAAGGCTATGAAGCCACTTATCATCTTCGCCAATCCATTTGTGACAAAGGGACCTTAGTCGGGGACGATCCGTGCACAGCGAGTAAGCATGTTATATTTTAATATATGAGAGACGCTCTAGAATAACCATCCTAACAACATGTGTGACATATGTAGATCCAGATCAGCCTGAGTATCAATCCAGTCTCATATGGATCTGCACCGATAGGTGATAGGTAATTTGGGCTTTAAATAGTATTCTAACACACCTTGTGAATTTGAATAACATGGCATGGAAGCATAGGCAGATGTTTACCCAAACTTATCAGAACCTTGATCACGGCTCATATTAATAGTCTATTAACCGGCGTGCTATAGTCAATAGGTACGTCTGTCATGATCCAACAATAAATCTGGTACCCGGTGTACTATAGTCAATAGGTACGTCTGTCATGATCCAACAATAAATCTGGTACCCGGTGTACTATAGTCAATAGGTACGTCTGTCATGATCCAACAATAAATCTGGTACCCGGTGTACTATAGTCAATAGGTACGTCTGTCATGATCCAACAATAAATCTGGTACCCGGTGTGCTATAGTCAATAGGTACGTCTGTCATGATCCAACAATAAATCTGGTACCCGGTGTACTATAGTCAATAGGTACGTCTGTCATGATCCAACAATAAATCTGGTACCCGGTGTGCTATAGTCAATATGTACGTCTGTCATGATCCAACAATAAATCTGGTACCCGGTGTGCTATAGTCAATAGGTACGTCTGTCATGATCCAACAATAAATCTGGTACCCGGTGTACTATATTTAATTAATACGTCTGTCATGAACCAACAATGAAGTCTGGTATCCGGTGTACTATATTTAATAAGTATGTTTGTCATGAACCAACAATAAAATTTGGTACCCCGTGTTCTATATTTAATTAGTACGTTTGTCACGAACTAACAATGAAGTATGGTACCCGGTGTACTATATATAATTAGAACGTCTGAAATGAACCAATTAAAGTGACGGTCTCGACAGAGTATAGACTGTCCGTCTACTTGGTACTTAGTCTGAAATACATATTTTGATAATATAAACCAGAACTGTAACCCCGTCTGTTTTACGCCAACCTACCTTTATATATTATCGTTACGGATTGTAAATAACACCCCCAAATGAGCCGTTCCTCGAGAAAACCAACATTATGGACTCCGCGCAGGCTAATCCGGGCCGACACATTCTGTCTCAGGGTAATATAGATTAATGATTCCTGAAACAGAAAATCCACAGGAGGCAAAACGTGTCTGTCCGGATTAGCCTGCGCGGCATGCTTAGAATGATCCGGGTCGATACTCTACGCAGAGTCATATATGTTGGTTTTCTCGTGCAGCAGTTCAAATCGCTAAAGGTAATTAGTTTAAACTTATTAATGTCACATCGTCTGCCAAGCAAGCTTTCAACTTATTTCAATTATGTTATATGTCTGGTTAAACAAACCCAATCAATCAATCAATCAATCAATCAATCAATCCTCAAAGGCATAATCAGTAATCTCTCCGGTTGTGTTGATCATTTCCAAAAGGAAGAACCCGCTTATCACGGGATTCCAACTGGCGACTTTCTACAACAGCATCGCTGTCTTCCGTTTCAATTTATAAGACTATCTTCCTTTGTACTCAATCGGTTATTGTTTTTATCTGTTTTTATCAAAAAACAATTTTTTTTATAGATATATCTATCCATTAACTAAGCATGTTTGTATTTAATTAATTTCTGTAATATAGCCGAGTGTGAGCTGCTGCCATACCATTGTAAATACACGGATGTTGAGGGAAATATTAGATTTAGAAAAATTGATCACGGGACAATTATAACACAAACGTGCCGTGATAATTATGAGTTCGAGAATGAAAATATTCGAAGCAAATCTGATCGAAATGCGACCTGTACCAATGGGAAAATTGACCTGGAAATGTGCGTTGCTAGTAAGTGATGTTATCAATCTGATTTAAATCATATCCTAATAATTTGCTACGCAATTCTGCCTGTAAGAGGCAGATCGTGTACTTCAGTCCGATTGGAGCTTTTATCAAGGGAAAACATTATTTTACGTCATGCAAGAAAATGTGGCTTGTTTTATCTGCCAAAAATGAAGACTTGAAGAAGTCAATATATACACACAGTCTCTACGACTGCAGTTGATGTTACCGGTGCGTTTTGGTTAAACTATTTAATAGTCAAAGCATTTCTTTTTATCTCTTTTCCTACGTTGGTTATGAAGGCTATTAGTTATGCAAACCATATTATCCCTCATGTACATATATTCTGACTCATCTTCAGCCGATAACTTGGATTAACAGTGTGGCCAAAAGGAGACAATATTCATAACAAGAAATTTCTCCTTTCGCCACAACGGTCTGGTGCGGAATGTCGCGGATTTGATCCCCGGCCGGGTCATATCAAACACTTTAAAATGATAGTGATGTCTTTCCGTCAATGTCGCTCCGGATCGTGGGGTTAGCGTTACGAATGATTCGCTGGTGTCAGGATAAAATACCAGTAGTACTGGTAACTTACCCAGGAAAGCCGTGATATAACTGATGAATTGATGAAAGCGGTGTAAAAACATCATATAAATCAACAAACAAAAAATATATTTTAAGAACGATGTATGATGCCTAAAGATCGGAATGCTACAGGTGATCAGTTCTATCAATCGGGAGATCTCGTCAAACACAACGAAACTGTAAGTTTATATCCTGTATTAACCATGGCCCATTTCTAACGATTATAATGTTTCGATTTGTTTTGACCTGACATCGTTTAAAAACGGTATTTGAGTCATATCATGGCGCAAATCACTTGCTCCCTTGGTGACAAAAAACCACACTTGGTTGGGAAATAATCGCTGAAAGGCACTCATCTTGGTGCAGCGGTACAGTGGGATATAAGTCCTCTTTATAACATGAAGATGTTTGGATGGCATGGACCAGTTGTACTTTGCTACCACCGCCGATGCCGGAAACAGGAAACAGTGTTTATTCGGTAATGAAATTAATCAAAAGAAATTAACTGAAAGCGTCTCACACCGTTGAAGTAACTTTATGGGAAAAAGAGCACTTGCTATAGAAGCTTCATAAAAAAATTCCTACGATTGCTGAAAAATAGTGGAACACAACTGTTGGTATATAAAACTTTGTAAAATAATCAAGGGGTAATAACCTCTCATCTTGGTATAAAAGATTCCTATACAATTGCATTGAATTCCACTAAGTGATTGCTGAGAATTATGGGGACACGGATGTTGGTATGTAACAATATGCATAATAATCAAGGAGCCATACATCTGTCACAAACATCCAACTGGAATGCTACCAGAAACTGCACATATATAATTGGTAAAGAATCTTCCTATAATATTCCATTGAATTCCATCTAGTGATTACTGTCACTTTGCGTGGACATGGATATTATATGTGTAATAATAAAGGGGCCATAGCTCTGTAAAACAACTCCAATTAGACAGCAATCAGGCACTGCATAGCTCCTATTGGTATATAAGCTTCCTATAAAGTTCCAATGAATTCCACCCAATGATTGCTGAGAAACAGTGCAGACACACGTGATGGAATATGACACTATGTATAATAATCAAGGGGCCACCAATCTATCAAAAAATCTCCTCTTGTTATAGAAGCTACCTACACAGTTATATTGAATTCCACCCTGTGATTGCTGTGAAACGGCGCAGACACGAATGTTGGTATATAACACGATGTATATAAATCAAGGGAATGTCATTAGGCAGTGTACTCCACCTCTTGGTATAGAAGCTTCCTTTTCAATTCCATTGAATTCCACCCAGTAGTTGCTGAGAAACAGCAGCGAGGACAAATGAGCGGACCGACTGATTGACCAGCCGACCAACCGGCCAACCGACCGCCTGATATACTTCGTTCATGTGGGTATGACTATTTAAAATGTTACCCGTCATAGGAAAAGTAAATTTTCTAAAGTTTGCCTGACAATTACATCCTGTTGATCTTATATTGTTTTTGAACTGTATATCATGATTTAAATATCTGTTTTCAAGCACTGTCATTTATATTATATTATGTGTAAAATTGTAGGTTTATAAAACGTGTGGCTGTGCAGACGAACTATACTTTCCAGACAATCGTACGTACGCCGACGTTGAACGGTTTTCATCCAACTGTACGCACGGTAACTGGTCAGAACCAAACTTTCCAGTATGCAAGAACAGTATGTATAACCATTATTCTATACTTTCTTTAGCTGGTTGGCACAGCTATAATCGTTCTGATAGTATCAGTTTAGTAATAAGTCGAACTTTGCAGAAGTTTACATTCATGAGACACAAATCAAGGGAGATAACTATTTGAATCATTGACAAACTCGAATTACTTCATTAACTTCACATTGAATTGGACGATGGTTTGTTTGTATGGTGTTATATGTCGCTTTATGAAAGCCTATTGGAAAATGATTTGTTTGTTTGTATGGTGTTATATGTCGCTTTGTGAAAGCCTATTGGAAAATGATTTGTTTGTTTGTATGGTGTTATATGTCGCTTTGTGAAAGCCTATTGGAAAATGATTTGTTTGTTTGTATGGTGTTATATGTCGCTTTCAACAACATTTCAGTTATATAACGACGTTTCCTGTGTATGTTACTAGTACTACAGTTATATAACGACGTTTCTTGTGTATGTTACTAGTACTACAGTTATATAACGACGTTTCTTGTGTATGTTACTAGTACTACAGTTCTATAACGAGGTTTCCTGTGTATGTTACTAGTACTACAGTTATATAACGACGTTTCTTGTGTATGTTACTAGTACTACAGTTCTATAACGAGGTTTCCTGTGTATGTTACTAGTACTACAGTTATATAACGACGTTTCTTGTGTATGTTACTAGTACTACAGTTCTATAACGAGGTTTCCTGTGTATGTTACTAGTACTACAGTTATATAACGACGTTTCTTGTGTATGTTACTAGTCCTACAGTTCTATAACGAGGTTTCCTGTGTATGTTACTAGTACTACAGTTATATAACGACGTTTCTTGTGTATGTTACTAGTACTACAGTTCTATAACGACGTTTCTTGTGTATGTTACTAGTACTACAGTTATATAACGACGTTTCCTGTGTATGTTACTAGTACTACAGTTCTATAACGAGGTTTCCTGTGTATGTTACTAGTACTACAGTTATATAACGACGTTTCCTGTGTATGTTACTAGTACTACAGTTCTATAACGAGGTTTCCTGTGTATGTTACTAGTACTACAGTTATATAACGACGTTTCTTGTGTATGTGACTAGTACTACAGTTATATAACGACGTTTCTTGTGTATGTGACTAGTACTACAGTTATATAACGACGTTTCTTGTGTATGTGACTAGTACTACAGTTATATAACGACGTTTCTTGTGTATGTGACTAGTACTACAGTTATATAACGACGTTTCTTGTGTATGTGACTAGTACTACAGTTATATAACGACGTTTCTTGTGTATGTGACTAGTACTACAGTTATATAACGACGTTTCTTGTGTATGTGACTAGTACTACAGTTATATAACGACGTTTCTTGTGTATGTGACTAGTACTACATTTATATAACGACGTTTCTTGTGTATGTGACTAGTATTACAGTTATATAACGACGTTTCTTGTGTATGTGACTAGTACTACAGTTATATAACGACGTTTCTTGTGTATGTGACTAGTACTACAGTTATATAACGACGTTTCTTGTGTATGTGACTAGTACTACAGTTATATAACGACGTTTCTTGTGTATGTGACTAGTACTACAGTTATATAACGACGTTTCTTGTGTATGTGACTAGTACTACTGATCCATTTATTCTGACACCAGCGAGTCAGTTGTAATGCTTAACACACAAGACTAATTGTTAAGTAGAGAAAGCAATGACTTTAGATTGAACTCGCGTCCTCAAGTTCTACACCACTATACCACCGAGACGGTACCTTTATTTGAAAATGAACATGTTTGAAGTTGTTTTGAGAGAGCTGTAATTATTGATAAAGCATTGCCAGACGGGCCCCTTAAATCCGTATGAAAAAGTGTTCATTTTGAAAGTGATTTTTGTTTTGAACAAGGCAAGTCAAGGATGGCTCATTTTGTTTGGTTTAAATAACCAGAAAATGAAGATTACACAGGATTACACAGGACTTCAGTTCTGCTTTGATATTATAATTGAACTCTCAATGTATTTCTCATTATTATGAAGAAACCATAGTTTGATTTTGATATAACATGTATATTTGTTAATTGTATAAAAAGTAACGGCTAAATTCCATTGTAAACCAGTAGGTGTATTACACTAGAACTACCCGGATAGCAGATGCGCATGATTAAAGGAAGTAATTTCTGTCAACTTTAAGTATATCGACCCTAAAGTTCTTTAGGTCAATGAATAGCAATTAAATTCTTCTTGTTATTTCAATGTAAATCAACACATTTCAAACATCAATTGACAATATTTCATAATTTTCTAGAAGTAGAATACCCTATATCATTGAACAAAGAAACCTCTCCTCAGCTTTATGATAACCCCAGAAGAATTGGAGGTCATGTTTTATTTAAGGAGGAAATCACTCCGCGATGATGGTTCCCGTCATTTTCACACAATCTGGCGTTCTAAAACGGGTTTACCCCATACTCAAATTTAAGTATCAGTTAAGGTCATAATATCAAAAATGATCAAATAAATCCGTTCCAGTGCATCCTATACACATTTTTACAATTACTATAAAGTCATTGTCCCTTATTCAATGCATACCGGTGAAGGCAAACAATCATTTTAATTAAACACAGGGTTGTTAGGGACTACTTGGATAAGGCTGGCCCGCGGAAGTATTTGTTGTAATTTGAGCGTTTCAATTTTTGGTGAGGTTCGAGGTGTAACCCGAATATAACCGAACATTTCCGATTGACTGAATCGAAGGTTTCCGTCTAATGTGTTTATATGGACTATGTTGCAGAGAGATGCGAAATCCCAGAACGTAACGGTACTCGGTTTAAGAAAGATAACAAGGAGGTAAACACCGGAAGTAAAGTTGAAAATGGTACCATCCTTGAGAAAGTATGTGACGAGGGCTATGAGAATATCAACAACGAAAGTCGTGTAGAGTGCGACAAAGGAACATTGCATAACGACGACGCGTGTACACCAAGTACGTATTCCCCTTGTGTCTCTACTATATGCCCTACCGTTTGACTGATATAGACGACTTTGACGCCGCTGCAGCAGACGGCAATGGAATAAATAAAAAATAAATAAAAGCAATTGGTCTCCCTTTTCCCACACTTGTTTAACTCTGTATCAAAAGTATACACTTTCGCATACTAGTAGTTATCGAGAATCGTATTAACGCCTCTCAAACGTCACACACAATTTGACGCTTCTGCTGCAGACGACTTTGGAAAACATTTTCCAATCAAAAGAAACTGATTCTATTTGATAATAATTCTTTTATCTTAAGACATATTCCATATTTTGCCTACGTGTTTTCAAAGTCCTCTGCTGCAGATGTTTTGAATGTTGGAAATGTTTAGACAGGCGACTAAAGAAACATTTGGTGAACGATTTAAGAGATTGCTATCTGTTACAGTTTCTTGTAGACAAGCTTAAAAAGTAAATTCGTTCTTATTTCCCCTTAGTTTTGTTAAAACATATAACCTCCTATGAATTGAAACTTTCCAAAATTCAAATGTTAATAACTGTTTTTCTTTTATGCTTATCTATAAATTCAGAGGAAGAGATAACATGGCATAATATATTGAATGACTAGACCTACTGGTTAAATGATTGTTTGCTTTTGGTTTTACGCCTTTTTCCACTGTCAATGTCCACTTGGATGGTGTAAAACGCCGGACAATTGCACAAAACTCTGGATAATGAAGAAATAAATATATGTTGTCGAAGCCTTTTAACTATTTTTAAAAACAAGATAGTCATGGGAGATCTGTAACGCTCACCTGGGTACCATGACTCCGGTTGTTATGTATGGGGTCCATAAGCAACACGTTTGATACAAAATAAAGACAAAGATCCGACATAACCCATATTAAAAAATAAGGACATAAATATGCCTTTGGAACAAATTAGGACTTTTTGTCATAATATCTCTAAACGAATCATTTGACAAACGACATGTGTCTACTACACAAACACGCAAGGAATTGTAACATGTTTTCCAAAAGGAGGTAAACCAAGACAATTCTTAAAAAACTGGAGACCAATCACCCTCTTAAATACTGTTTATAAATCGGAACATCGTGTATTACAAACATTTTTTAACTTTTTTTTGACAAACTAATACTTTCAGATAAAACAGGTTTATCTAAGGTAGATACATAGAGCAAAAAACAAGACTTTTATATGACATAATGCATTAAACGGGAACTCACAACAAAAAGGTCTTTTACTATTAATTGACATTGAAAAAACATTTGACTCTCTGTCTTGGGGTTTTCCACAACACATTCAATTTTGTAACATTGGTCCGGATATCCAAAAGTGGAAACATGTGTTTTACCAAAATGGCTCTGCAGAAGTTATACAGTGTGGTTCCCTTTCAAATCAAACGCGGCTGCCGACAAGGGAACCCAATGTCCAGTTATATTTCCATCCTATGCGCTGAAATCCTTTCCTCAAAATTAGAAATGATGCTAATATTAAGGGAATTGCAAAACAAGATATAGAACATAAGTTGTCACAGACACGACGGTCATACTAGACGAATAGGAAGCATCCTAAATAAAAAAAAACCTAATTATATCAATATGCAACCTATGTATTACCATGCCAAATCCGCCGGATGAATATATATCAAGTATTGAAAAACTGCTTTATTAGTCGCCGGGCAGAAGCCCGCGACTTCTATTTTTAATAGGTTTTCGGAAATGACATGGGAGGGGGGATTATTATTAGAAAGAAACACATTTAGATGTCTTGAACATATTACAATTGTGTTTGTTTAAAAACACTAAATAATGACACATCAAAAATGAAATAAATATTCCGATGTTTTAGGTATTTTCAGTTTCTTTATTTTGACTCGCATTTATGTTTTTTTGTTTTTATTTACGATGACAAAACAGTCCATATTAGCTAGACTGGTATACTTTATTTTACACTATATACTACATGTAATCAAAAGGCGATAACTACAAACCTTTACGTCGCACAGTCTATTTTTTTTACATACTCGCGAATACCAACTGCGTAGTTCAATCTCCTTTGCAGAGAGCCGCTCTTTAAACTCACTTACAAATAGTAAATCATAGGTGATTTAAAATGTTTATTTGGTTCGAAACAAATGAAGAAAAGAACAAACCGAGATAAAACTGGTTTTAATAGAAAAATTACTTTGAACGAACACTCTCTGCCTAGAAAGAGAGTTTCAACAACGACACCTCTGCGAATAAGAAAGAATCGGGTCTTTCGTACACAATTATTTCGTCCTTGACAATTTTAAATGTGTCATTTAATTCCCTAAAGGCATATTGCTTCCGATCTGCATATTTTTATGCATCATTGACACAAGAGCGCTCATCATAATATAATTTTAAAACATGAGTAGTTTGTTATTTTCATTATAAAAAAGGAAGGAAAGAATTAAAATAAATTAACATGTTGTAGGGCTCAGTTTATGTTCGAAATTAAGTTTAAATTATACAACAATTTCAATGAGATTTAACTGTTTAGTTGATATTATATTTCGAAGGTGGTCTAATTTATAAATATTGGACTACATTTCAACATTTGTTAAAGTATGATATAATTAGGATGCCAAGCTAATATCATTTTGAGAAAAAGAGAATACTCATGTCTTCAGCGATTTAACCCTTATCTCATTGTTTTAAAAGTAGATTGCTGCAAAGGTGTCCACTGTTGACTTTAATAGAGGAAAAGTAAAATGACGTGCTAATGCATGCAAATCCTAAATTGTCCGTTTTGTGGTTTTATTGAAAATAATAAAATTCAAATATTCTGACAAACATCTTGAAAAGTGTATGTGGAATTCACAAATCTTATAATTATTCCTTAATGAAAGCACTGTATACGTACTAAAACTAATGATTGGCAAGATTACTCATTTCCATTACTGTTTATGATCAATAATTAGTTGGTTGTATGTATGGTCAACCTACTTTAGAATGGAGATTGATCATAAACAATGAAAGGCTTCAATTATCAATCACTTCGTTGACAAAACAATGCAAGTTATGATACATTTTCACTTGACGCCACCCCTGATGTTCCAATATGCCCCTCAGTTGATAACTGTTTATTCAACTACTATAATGTAAGTGTTATGCATAACTGCACTATGGATATCCGGCGACATTGATGCGTTGCATCAACTTTCTCTTGTATATATATATTTTAATTTACCCAAAACTTTATCCAATAATGTTTGGGAGGATGTCTTATATACATTTGTTTTTAAATCAGCTCAAAACCTAACGTTATTTCGTTAACCTCTCTTTGTTTACGATGATATACGTATTGTCGGTAAAATTGTCTATATAGACATATGGTTTAAAGCTGGGGTACATTACCTAGGTGACAACAACACCACTATCTTAAACTGGACCAATGTCAAAAAAAGTATGACATACATGATAAGTTTATAACATAGTACGGCTATGTAAATTCGGTAAAGAAATGTTTTACCTCATACAACTGAAGTTTACAGAATATGACAATGATCTTCGTCACTTTACTTTTATTCCAGATTGTATTTAGTCAATGACATTTCGGTCCTTTCCCAATGTGTTTCAAATACAAATTGAAATTCAGTGAAGCTCTGACGTGATGTGTTTGGTTTTAGAACTTGGCAAGCTTTACAGTTTAGCTATGACAAAAGAAGTGTAGTGCTCCTTTAAATATTTTGAGCATTGTATATTTTAGCTCACTTGAGCAAGAAGTGTAATTGTGATTGAATTTTGTCCGTCGTCCGACGTCAACAATTTGCTTGTTAACTTACTTATTGCTATTGTTTTCCCCCCAATAATAACAATTCAGTACCTGCATGTTAAAATAAAATGATCACAAAGCAAAACATTGGAATTTCTAAAGAAAAGTGTTCCGACATTTACAAAATGATCAGCATTACAGACAATATAACATTACAATGATTCAAATAAAGAATAATCCACAGAATACTGGGAACTAACTCTTTTCTGCTCAAGGTCAAATACAAAATAAGTCCACTGTGTACATTCTGCAAAAAGTCAGCATTAGTCCCTGCAGTCATCGAACTCATATGCACTGAGTCTAAGTCTTGTATTACTTCTGATTTGGTAACGACAATGCAATAACATACATGAGTGCTCGTCAAATACAAATTTTGTTCGAGCTGTTGTAGTTACATTTAAAAAAATCTTTATTCCATGTTCTTGGTACGGACACCATTGTCATCAAGTTCAAAACGCACTTATGTTAAGAAACTCCACTAAGAAGAGCGTTACATGAAATAATATCTTTGAAACCGTACGGACTCTCGGTATTCGAATCAGTTTGCACCTCCTTGCAGTATGATGTGAATATTATCTGTTCGCAATTTAGACATACATGCATCGTTGAAGAACACTTATGCCAATGAATATATGAATAAATTAACTTCATGTAAAATTATCTTTAAAATCAAGGGAATCGTTTGAAGAAAAATTAATATCCACTTTCTTAACTATGTTTATTGACAAGCTCACCTATTTTCGAGACCCGTATTTAACTTTATTATGAGACCTTTACATCTATGAGACACTAACACTATCAACAAATGTACAAACTGACTATCTAACATTAATGTAAGGTATAGAGGAGGAGGATGGCCACGACCTCCATATACCAATATACGTGGAAAATAAAGTTTTAAAAATATATATAGTAATGTGTTTAACTACAAGATGTTTCTTAAATTTGGTATATTGACCAGTTTTTATGTTGCATGCCCATTTTTGAACTTAGCTAAGGTATCATCAGGATAAACATACCGACAATGCTTTATCATTCTGTAGTTAAAAATGCATCTTCTAGACTGTCTACAATGCATTACTTAAATTTGTTCTAGTGACCTGTTTTCTTTTTTAGCTGACTTGATCCATACTCGACCTTATCCTTGATATGATTAATGCAAATATTCTAATAAAATCAACGTTCTGGAGTTACAATGCAGCCGATAAATTGTAAATAAGCCTTTACTTGACAATACTCTTATAACCTAACTTGTGTTCCGACATGGCTCTTACGAAAATTAGCATAGTCATCAAGATAAACATGTTTACATAGGTTCATTATTTTGGATTCATTCAAGGCTTAGAAACAATCAAGGCAATACTTTGACATTCTCATTTTTCAGCAATTGAAAATACTGCATCTAGTGACGGCGCAATATCGTTCACCTACAGCCAGGTCTATTGCCCTATTGTGTTGTCAAGACATGGCCGATATTAGAAATTGGCCGAGATATTACCAAGGCAAACATTTAAAGTTTCATGACAATTGGATAAAGCCGTAGCCTCTAAAGAGACCACAGGCAACTTGTTGACGACGTACGACGTACGACGGAACTGGTTGATCAAAAAATCTTACATCCATGCTTATAATGTAACAGTCTTTCCTTGAAATATCTTCAGATCATTCTACTCAAAACAAAGTATATAAGTTGAACGGTTACAAGCATATATGCCAAAAATGTATGCGTAACTGTGAACGTGTAAAACAATTGTTCATATAATTACACAATTTAGATTATCTATAAACCTTATGTAACAGAACGATGTGAAATTCTAAAACGGAATGGTACCCGGTTTATGAAAGATGATACAGAAGTTAAACCCGGCACTAAAGTCGAAAATGGTACCAACCTCACTAAAGAATGTAAAGATGGCTATGAGAACAGAGAAAAAGATGACAGTGTTGTGTGTGATATGGGAAAACTACTTCGGGATGGCGCTTGCACACCAAGTATGTATGCTTATTTTACTATAATACTTTAAACCATATGTTTATCTGAATACACTTAATGTAACTAGCGGCGATATGTTACATGGGAATGACGTCTGTACACCTAGTAAGTGACGTATTTTAACTGCAATGTTCAAAATAAGGAGCACTCACTATTGTTTTCAGTAGTCTCTACAATGAATCCCTTCATCCTCACACCAGTAAAGAAATACTGTTTTTAATGTTTTTGGTGTGATCTGGCTTTGGCTCGAACCTTCGATCCTCGCAGCCGTGTTTAGTAGGCAATAATATAATGTCTGTCATTTGACTTCTTTAATAATCCATGTTGTCTGTAATTAATGTTGCATTTCCAAGTAGTTTTGTTCTCAATTCCCTATGCATATATATATACCTGTTTTAAAAAAGAAAGTTTGGCTATAAATACATTTCTTTTACAAATTGAGATATAAATTTGAAGTTTAATTCCACACATTATGAGGAAATTAATTATTTGCCTTTCTAATGTGCGTTATTTCATTAAAAGATCGAAATTTACAGAATATGACAATACTCTTCGTCACTTTACTTTTAATCCAGATTGTATTTAGTCAATGACACTTCGGTCTTTTGCCAATGTTGCAGATACAAATTGAAATTCAGTGAAGCTATGACGTGACGTGTTTGGTTTTAGAACTTGGCAAGCTTTACAGTTTTGCTATGACAAAAGAAGTGTAGTGCTCCTTTAAATATTTTGAGCATTGTATATTTTAGCTCACTTGAGCAAGAAGTGTAATTGTGATCGCCTTTTGTCCGTCGTCCGAGGTCAACAATTTGCTTGTTAAATTAATTAATGCCATTGTTTTCCCCCCAATCTTCATGAAACGTATTGAGTTTGTTCATCTTGATGATAAGTTCGAATATGTGTCAAGTTGGATAAAGAAGTAATTCACAAGGCCATATTGAAAAGAAGTCTTGTAAAACGCTAGAAGTTGCAGTTTTATCTTGAGCATGCTCAAACTTCATCAGATCGTTTGTCTTGATAATATCTTAGCCGAGTTTGAATATCGGTTACAAGGCCAAATTTTAGAAATATTATTGGTAGCATTCTAGAGACTACATTGTTGGCTATATCTATGCCAAGTTTGAATATGGCTCGTGTCAGATAAAAAGCTATGCCAAATTGTCGAAATTTGAACTTGAGCATGTTGACATTTTTGAGAATGTTTGAATTGATGGGATCTAGATAAGTTCTTATATGGGTCATTTTGAGTACACAACTAGGTCACTATGCCAAATTGATGGAAACTTTTGTTAACATTCTATTAATCGTATTTTTAACTTGAGCATGTTGAAACTTTGCAAGAATTTTTGTCTTAATAAATCAATTCCTAGACTAAATTCGAATATTGGCCATACATGGTCAAAACTACGTCACTAGACCATATGTAAGAAACGTCTTGATAACACTCGAGAGACCGCATTTTTGGCCTGAGCTCATTGAACCTTTGTCAGAATATGTGTGTCAATAATATCTAGGCCATGTACAAATATGGGCCATGTCGGATCAAAATTGTTAACACTGGATACCGCATGGCTTAGTTGAACATGTTTAAACTGTATCATAATGTTTGTCTTAGTGATATCTAGATTAATTAAGTTCGAACATAGGTCATGTTCGATCAAAAACTAGGGCTCTTTGTCAAAATTATGAAAGAAATTGTTAACACACTAGAGTATTTCGTACTAGTTATTGTTGACGAATATTAGGGTCGAAATCCTTGAGACTGTTCATGTGTTTAGAAACATATTTAAGCTAAAATGAGAGTCCTACGAGTTCATTCAAATTTTAATAAAAATGGTTGGGTTTCAATTGAAAAAAAAATAATACTCTTGAGTTGAACGTTTAATATTTTCAAATATTATAGTGCTGTTCAAAATAGATATCCTCTCCCTCGTAGGAGCATGTTTTCAAAACAATTATGAAAATTAAATAATACTGATAAATGATTTTTCATTTACAGTTTTTTCATTTACAGTTTTAAATTGTATAAACTTTACTGCACAGAACGATGTGAAATTCCAAAACGAAATGGTACTCGGTTTTTGAAAGATAATATTGAAGTTAAAGCCGGCACTAAAGTCGAAAATGGTACCATTCTCAATAAGATATGTGAAGATGGTTATGAGAGCAGAGACAGAGATGACAGTGTTATGTGTGATATGGGGAAACTACGTGGGGGCGAAGCATGTACACCAAGTAAATTTGCTTATAATACTTATATACTTTAAACCATTTATCTTTATGTAAATAACAATTGAACAAGCGACATATTACATGGGAATGCAGCCAGTCCATCCAGTATGTTGTTTATTGTTTTTAACTAAATTATAAATATGTAGTTATAGGTAAATAGCTGTTGAAATAAAATATTTCATGGGACGAGGATTGCATGTTAGGTATTTATCAATAATTCATTAATGTATCTGTATCGGTATGGAATTGTTGACATGGGATCGTGATTTACACAGATTTTTACTTTGTATCAATATTGTCAATGAAGTATTACGTACAAGTTATTGTTGACGAATATTATTGTCGAAATCCTTGAGATTGATGATGTGTTTCGAAATATATTTAAATATATTATGACAGTCCTACGAAGTCAATCAAATGTTTATGAAAATAGTTTCAATTGAAAATAAATCAATATTCTTGAGTCTTACGTTTTATTGCAGAGCTATTCAGTGTCCAATCTTGGGAGGGGGTGGGGGGGGGGGGGGGGGGGGGTCGTGCTAATTCTCACACGTTTTATAATATTCCCCCCTAAATTTATATGGAAAGAGGGATTTATTTTACATTGACGAAGATGAAAAAAAGCTCAATTTGTTTATAAAATCAATTTCCAGATAAAATTTCCCCCTTGTTTTCGAATCCTAATTGGACACTGGATATTCTCAAAACAGACGATTGTTTTATATCCTACACTAAGGGAGATAGTTAGATTGTAGGAATGTCAAAAATAGATGTCCTATCCCTCGTAGAAGCACGTGTTCAAAACAATTATGATAATTAAATAAATAATGCTGATAAATGATTTTACATTTACAGTTTTAAACTTGTATAAACTTTACTGTACAGAACGATGTGTAATTCCAAAGCGAAGTGGTACTCGGTTTTTAAAAGATAATATCGAAGTTAAAGCCGGCACTAAAGTCGAAAATGGTACCAACCTCAATAAGGTATGTGAAAATGGTTATGAAAGCAGAGACAGAGATGACAGTGTTGTGTGTGAGATGGGAAAACTACGTAGGGACGAAGCTTGTACACCAAGTAAGTTTGCTTATAATACTTATATACTTTAAACCATTTATCTATATGTAAACAATAATTGAACAAGCGGCATATTGCATGGGAATTACGCCATTGGCGTTGTTTATTGTTTTTAACTAAATTATAAATATGTAGTTATAGGTAAATAGCTGTTGTAATAAAATATTTCATGGGACGAGGATTGCATGTTAGGTATGTATCTGTATCGGTATGGAATTGTTAATATGGGACCGTGACAAGGGTCTACGTTTTCACACAAAGTATGTATATTTTGCAGTCTAATACTGATATAAACTAAAAAGGTTATTTGCATATCTCTCAGAAAATGTGTTGAACGAATACATACAGAACGAGTACAACAAAATATTGCTGCAATTAGACATTGATTTATGTCATATAATTGTATATTCTGTTCAATTATGTTAACTATTGTGATTGCCATATGTCCGTCGTACATTATGTTTTTTCTTTAAAACGTATCTGTTGTTGATCTATACAGATGAACTCTCTTGCGGCAAGGATATATGTTTGATATACTATAGCTATTTGAATAATTAATTTTCTGCGTGTTTCCAGACGTACAGTTCCATCATTAACTGTGTAATTACGAAGGTATTCACACATGACATTAGTATAGTTATAACGTTCAAAAATATGTATTCATTTCTTTACCGCGCGTACACTTTTGTGATGTTTGTATGGTAGAAATTCAGTGAAAAATGAGCTCGATCGCATATGTCGGCTAAATTGCTTCAAAGGCCCTAAAACAATTGACAAGTTGTTTTATACCCACGCCGATAAAAGTAAACACGTTACAGGAAATTATGTTACTTTTTAATGATCGGTCATATAATGCGTAGAAGTTATTTAGGCAGGTAGATTAAATTTCTTGGCATTGAACTCCAAAATGGAGTTACATCTACCGACAAAATATAAAAAGTTAAATTATATTCTTTGAATATAACATGGGTTGCGCTTGAAACACAAACATTTCTGGTGTTATGCATTGCTTCTAAAAGTCACACCAAAGTTGATCTTTATATAATTTCTGAACATTACATAAGGTCTGCGCTTGAACAGCACAGTACATTGTATGTATGCTTATTATTATCCTATTTTCATTATAAAAAAGGATATGTAACAGGATATGAACATAGGGATTGATAAGGGACTTACAAGTGGAAGATGCTCGCACACTTAGGTATATACACCTCCGATTAAAACAAAATCATATATACTAATTATTTATTTGACCAAACACGACCATCCGTTTGTAATGAGTACTATAATCGTGTGTTTTTACATTTGTATGAATATCGTCGTTCTCTTCAGTATCAATACCATTATTGTTATTATTAATATTATTATCAGAATCATCAGAATCATCATCATCATTATCATCACCATCATCAACACCACCATAATCATCATCATCATCAGAATCATCATCACCATCATCATCATCATCATCACCACCGTAATCACCACTACCATCACATTAATCATCACAATCATCACCACTACCATCACATTCATCATCATCATCATCATCATCATCATCGTGACCACCATAATCACCACCATCATCACCACTACTATCCCATTCATCATCACCATCATCACTGCCATCATCATCATCACCATCATCACCACCATCATCAACATCACCATCAGAAGCAGTAGCATTACCATATATTTTAATATTATACCGGCAACACATCGACTTTTCCCCTTCCATAGGCAACGTGTATGAATTGTCCTATACCATGTAAGTAATCATTGTGTCCGAGAGATGTTTAAGGCACAATCATTACTATTCCTACGTTTGATTGGATGAAAGAAACGTTCAAAACAAAGTACATGTAATGTTCTATAGGATATATATAGGATCTGACATGAGTTGTCATTTCATATAAAGTTTTATTAAACGAGTTCAAGATTTTTTGTTATTAAGCGAGCCTGTGGCGCGCTTAATAACAAATATCTTGGACGAGTTTGATAAAACTTTATATGAAATGACAACGAATGTCAGATTCTTTTTATCACATGACGAAACACACAAAGAAAATCGGGTTTTCCAAAGCTATTTTAATTTCGTCAGTAAACCGTATAATAATGCCACAAATAATTATGCCGAGGTCATATTCAGCTTAGTTTATTAAAAGTAATAATAAATAACACGCATGATATCACATAAAGTGACTTATGAGGCGTATTTCGATAAAAATGTACTTAACATTTACAATATTTCTAGATAAAATGTACGGGTTTTGGCGCCAAAGTGACTAACGTATGACGTCAAAACGCTGACGTGACGTCATTTTCCAAGTATTAGGTCATCTTATATTACACATGTTGTATATTATAGGTTATTGCATCAATATGGGAAAATATTGTGTTGGACGAGTTCCTTCGGCTGATTTGCCCGAGCTTGCGAGGGCACTCCGCCGAAGGAACGAGTCCCAACACAATAGATTCCCATAATCATGCAATAACCTTTTTATTGTATAATTTGATATTGGCTATTTAAAATGTGTCGTTTTGTTTGTTTTAAACACGTCACACTTATTAGAAAATTAACAGTCGTTTTGGATTGCTCAGATAAATAAACATTAACGATATATCGCGCATTTATACTCTCCTTTACGCTGGTTGCTAAGGTCGCGGAAAATATAATTTACGAACCGCCATTGTTGTCGACTCGAAATTGGAATCGTCGACAAAATGATGTGTAACGCCTTTTCTAACAGTGTTTTTCATTAAGAACTCGTGTATTATCTTATTCTTGTATTTACGCCTGGACATTTGTTTTTTTTATTACGATTTAGATGCCCCTTTAAAAGGGCCTTTTGACCTCGCAGTATGTTCAGTAAAGCGAACACACATCTTTGATATACATATAAAGGCTACTGCGTTGGTAAACTTCACATCGGAGGATAACAAAACAAATCTGAAGACCTACCTTTAAAACAATCATTTGCTTATTCATCCTAGCAGTTATGAATCCCTCTTTATTTGTTGATACACTTATAATAGATCGTCAACGACAATCAAAACAACACTCGAGCAATATTATTGATGTACACGTCACATTATTACGTCAGAAACTACGTACGTATTTACTAGCATAGCTAACGCTATAAATAGACCAGATTGGGTTTTGTGTATGTCTATCGATTTTTCACTACGTGTCATCTATAAAAGATGTTCCAAACAATGTACTACGAACCGTATAAGCCCAGCTTTTCCCTAGGACTATCAGAGAATCGAACCTTGAGCAGATCACATCTGTAAACTGATTCAAGTCCCGTCTACATTGATACACAGCCTAAACAACACAGCTGTTTTTTTTATTTCATTTATATTTGTTAATATGCCTAATTAGTTCAAGTCCCGTCTACATTGATACACAGCCTAAACAACACAGCTGTTTTTTTTATTTCATTTATATTTGTTAATATGCCTAATTAGTTGTTTTAACCATTTTAATGGCTTCACTTGCCTGCGATGCACTAAGCCCTGACAGTAACAAAGTAGAAGTAGAAGTTAGCTGGATCTCTAAATCACGAAAGGTTGGATGAGAGCGCTTTGTAACGTTAGTGTATGGAAATAGTTCCGTCCTTAGCGTCACGTGAAAAAGATTCCAGTGCAATATCAACCCGTGCAATATCAAATGATATTGCATCCTTTGTTCATATGGAAACAAGAGGGAACAATATCAAAGTATACAATAAAAAGAAATACGTAATGGTTATATTACATCGGATACAAGCATTGTCATGTGATAAAATAAAATATATATATAAGATAATACTTTCTCGTAAAGGAATGAAATCAAGGAATCTGGTATGTGCTAATTGCGTGTAACTTCACTCGTTATCAATTTTTAAGATGAGTGATCACATGACTGATATGGAAACATTGACCTTTTACTTTATGCAGCGGTGTATGTTGTAATATCTACGACATCATAATTACAACGTACTAAGTCAAATTATATGACGTAGTTAAAATTACCAGTGGATAAAAACTAAAAACAATCGATACCCGGCATATTCATTAAGATTTTGCTAAGCACCTGTAGCGACACGGGCTGTCAATCCAGGGGATGTGAATTCGTATCCCACCTCGGGTACTATTATTTTCGACGTTTACCAAAGGTCACTGTGACAAGCATCAGTCATCTTCTACCAACGGGCTGTCTTTTTGTGGAAAAAGCAGCATGTGCTTGGAAAGCATGTTGTGTGGAATACTAGTGCAAGAAAGCCACGAAACATATGAGTATGCGAACTGGCCGCCGTGATATGAATCACTCTTTTTTTAAACGGTGTTAAACCCCAATCAAGCAATCAATTCATGAAGATTTGCCTTTTTACCTGAAATAGGTAATACCTATACTCGTATGTATTACAGAGCGATGTACAATTCCAAGCTACGCTGGTACCAGCTTTATGAAAGAGCAGAGTCGAGTCCAACCTGGTAAAAAGATTAAACACAAAACCATCCTCAACAAAGTATGTGATGAGGGGTATGAAGACACTTCTAACGATCCAAATGTTGTTTGTGACAAAGGCAAACTGCGTGGAGATGATCCCTGTACACTAAGTATATACATAACATCTATTTTCTTTTATGCTTACCTATAAATTTTATAATTTTCTCAGTGAATCCTATTATCACCGGTGAGAGTATGACTTTTATAGTGAGATTATGCCTTTTGCAGTGAGATTATGACTTTTCAATTGACTGAACTACCTTTTTCTCCATGTTGTTGACAGAATTTATGAACAATTTATACCTTATGTCATTGTTGTATTAGTAAGTAAGAATATAAGTGAACGTTCATTATACCAAAATTTATATCCATAAATTATCGATTTAAAAAGAAAAGATTAGACGACGACAATTGTTCAAAACATTTACAAAATCGAGGTCATTTCAGAACGTATCATATGTTATTTCTTTTACTGCTGTTACCTATGAACGAAACAATCTGTTTTCGTATTAATTTAGACATTACAAATGGTAGTAATGGATTTCCCCCGTCTGTGCTCAGGGTTGTGGGATAAGCACTACGACTGTCTCGCTAGTGTCAAGATAAACGGATAGTAGTACTGGTAACTTGCTTAGGAAACGATGTGAAGATTGTAAATTGTTTACTATGCAAGAATATTTCGATAATCAAGGGTCAAACATAAGCTCCCAGCTATTATTCATTCCTGAAAGTAGAAATACATACATATATAGTAATTGCATTGTTTAAACAAAGAGCGCAGAGGCTTTCGTTCAATCCTTGGATGTACACGCATTATTGTAAATATATACGTAAACTTCGATTTTGCTCGCATGTTAAAAACATGAAGACAAACAATGGGAGCCTTTCTGGCGTAATACGTAATTACTTTATCATAGGAAATTGGGAAGAATCATTTGAACAGCAAGATCAAGGTAGGACAAGAAATCCCTCTATTAAAAGACCAATCACAACAGGAAGTGGATAAAATTAACAAACCTTTGTATAAAAATAAAAACAACACATTTGTTCATACCAATTGAATCTCAGTCCCTTATTAACTCGCATACCTTTTCTCTTCTTCTACACTTCATCATTTTCCTTAACCCCCCCCCCCCCCCCCCCCCACACACACACACACACACACCATTTGTGAACACTTGGTCAACATACGGAATATTAATATAAATGATAGTTTAATTATTGAATATAGTTGGAATAATGGTGGCACAAGGAGAACATGCTCATTTCGTGTTCAAACCTCGTCTGATGTAGAGGCGTCAGAAATAATACGTATATTGGAAATAATAAAATGCGGGTCCATTGGAGTTACCATGTGTTTCTTGACTATTTTAGAAACCACCACGACAACAGCGAGAACGACAACGAAAAAAGAAAGAGAAAAAGATAAGGATGATAATGATCAAGGGAAAAACAACAGAGGTTCGAACGGTTCTGGGGGCGGGGGCGGCGGTTTAATCGGACCTTTTTTTAGTGTCTTTGGGGGAATGTCTGCCTTGCTATTTGCTGGGTTATCAGGCCTGTCGGGTGTTGCGGGCCCGGCATTAGGGACCGCAATGTCAACGTTTGCGTTAGGACTGGGTCCGTTTATTGGTTTATTACCTCTATCGCTCGACCATAGTGTTCTTGATGATGAAGACAAAGACAAAGACATGAGCGACAGTGAAGGTAATTTTTATTTGAAAATCAGAAACCAAAGTAGCTCCTTCTTTAATAGATACTCCATTTTAAGCCTTTTTAACAGACAACGTTTTCAAAAGTGTGTAGAAAGAATATAGATATAAATTGCTCAATGATGAGCAATGTATCATACTTTTCGCACGTTGTTTCATATCAGTGTCAAAAGTATACGTCCAATATACCTTATTTCAACAGTATTTCGTCATATTCTTTAATTGCTATCAACACGTATATTGTCATATACACTAACTATTCATTTAGAAACGTCCCTCATTGGCTCGCTGATTTCCGTATTAAGTCATTAGTGATCGGTATTGTTCGTGAGCTTTCCAGTCATTTACGGTGGACAAATCCACAACAATACCGATCCTTTTATAATTAGCTTAGCCTATTAGATGTATTTTACCTCAAGAGGTCCCCGAGTCAAATATTTCGAAGATAATAGAGGTTTTGCTTACAGAACCGTCTGAGCGGCCCGACTAATCCAAATTGCCTGTCACGTGGTCACAGTTTCATACAATTATTCGGTCGATATTAATCTGGATATTTCACAGATATTCATTTTACAAGCATCACTCAGCTTCGCCTGCACGACGAAATCGTGTTATTGTCATATTGATATTATTATAATTATTATTATTGTTGTTATATTATATGTTTTCATTATAAGCCTTTCAAGATGTACACCATGGTCCAATTCTACCATACTGACTTAGCGCTAAGTAATACTTAAATACTTAAAGCATATTTCATCATTTTTGTTTACATTATACAAATGCCACAACATTTAATTTCTTAACAAGTTGTGTTAGTCAGCAAGGAAACTATTTATGTTAACTTAGCCATTTACTTAAATACATTCCACCACTTATGTTTTACAAAATATAAGGGAAACAGTATTTAAGAATTACTTAGCGCTAAGTAGGGTTGGACCCTGGTCTTATTTTTACATTGATTTTTATTTTCTACTTCTTCGTCTTCTTATTACTGTTATTTATTATTAAAAATTATTATTATCATGATTATGTTATATTCTCATTATTTTTACTATTTCAGCTAAATGTGTCATTCCAAAATATGCTGGTACCATGTTTGTGGAGGGGTTTGAGAGATTGACCCCTGTCACTACTGTAAACGAAGGAACAGTCCTTGTAAAAGTGTGTAAAAAAAACTTCGTGCCTCGATCTGACAACTACGCCGTTTGTTACAGGGGGATATTACATAGGAGTGAACCATGTGTACCGAGTAAGGATTTTATTTTGTCCTCATCACGTAAAAGAAACTTCAGAGATAGTGACATATAAAGTATAAACAATCTAAAGACAAACTGGTCCATTTATATACATTGTAAAAGACATTGATGGTTGGTTAGTAACACTTATTGAGACTTTAACATATCTTAATATCCACTTTATAAGAGGCTGATATTAAGTTGGTAATATTAAGAGTTACTTTTCTATCCACTGCATAAGACGTTGATGGTTAATGTAATCTATATCTACTAAATAGGAGTGTACCTTTATATCCAACGTATAAGACGTTACCCCTAAACCAATATGAACCGTATCAAGACATTCCAATGGCGTGTTAAGTGATAATAACTTAAAAAGGACAATATGTGTTTGCAGGTGGCGACTTCTATGGTAATGATTATGGTTCCTATGATGATTATGATTCCCATGATAATGAGGGTAAGTTAGAAACACTTATCGTTACATTTGTATCCACTGTATAAGACATTGATGGTAAGTTAGTAACAATTATTGTATCCTTGTTATCCACTGTATAATAAGTTGATAATTATGGTTCCTATGATAACTAGGGTAAGTTAGAAACACTTATTGTTACCTTTAAATCCACTGTATAAGACGTTGATGGTAAGTTATTAACACTTATTGTTACCTCTATATCCACTGTATAAGACTTTGATTTTAAGTTAGTAACAATTATTTTATCCTTGATATCCTCTGTATAAGACGTTGATGTTAAGTTAGTAACACTTATTGTTACCTTTATATCCACTGTATAAGACTTTGGTTTTAAGTTAGTAACACTTATTGTTACCTTGTTATCCTCTGTATAAGACGTTGATGGTAAGTAAGGAACATTTATAGTAACCTTTATATCCACTTTATAAGACTTTGATTTTAAGTTAGTAACATGTATTATTGCATTTCTATCCTCTGTATTAGACGTTGATGCTAAGTAAGTTACATTTATTGTAACATTTATGTCCACTGTATAATAAGTTGATAATTATGGTTCCTATGATAACTAGGGTAAGTTAGAAACACTTATTGTTACCTTTAAATCCACTGTATAAGACGTTGATGGTAAGTTAGTAACACTATTGCTACATTTATATCCACTGTATAATAAGTTGATAATTATAGTTCCTATGATAACGAGGGTAAGTTAGAAACAGTTATCGTTACCTTTATATCCACTGTATAAGACGTTGATTTTAAGTTAGTAACACTTATTGTTACCTTGTTATCCTCTGTATAAGACATTGATTTTAAGTTAGTAACACTTATTGTTACCTTGTTATCCTCTGTATAAGACGTTGATGGTAAATAAGGAACATTTATAGTAACCTTTATATCCACTGTATAAGACTTTGATTTTAAGTTAGTAACACTTATTGTTACCTTGTTATCCTCTGTATAAGACGTTGATGGTAAGTAAGGAACATTTATAGTAACCTTTATATCCACTGTATAAGACTTTGATTTTAAGTTAGTAACATGTATCATTGCATTTCTATCCTCTGTATTAGACGTTGATGCTAAGTAAGTTACATTTATTGTAACATTTATGTCCACTGTATAATAAGTTGATAAATATGGTTCCTATGATAATGAGGGTAAGTTAGTAACACTTATTGTTACCTTTATACCCACTGTATAAGACGTAGATGGTAAGTTAGTAACACTTATTGTTACCTTTATAACCACTGTATAAGACGTTGATGGTTAGTCACTGACATGTATTGTAACATTGCTATCCACTGTATAAGACGTTGATACTAGGTCAGTGACATGTATTGTAACATTGCTATCCACTGTATAAGACGTTGATGGTAAGTCACTGACATGTATTGTAACATTGCTATCCACTGTATAAGACGTTGATACTAGGTCACTGACATGTATTGTAACATTGCTATCCACTGTATAAGACGTTGATGGTAAGTCACTGACATGTATTGTAACATTGCTATCCACTGTATAAGACGTTGATGGTTAGTCACTGACATGTATTGTAACATTGCTATCCACTGTATAAGACGTTGATGGTTAGTCACTGACATGTATTGTAACATTGCTATCCACTGGATAAGGCGTTTGTGGTTAGTCAGTGACATGTATTGTAACATTGATATCCACTGTATAAGACGTTGATGGTAAGTCAGTGACATGTATTGTAACATTGCTATCCACTGTATAAGACGTTGGTGGTTAGTCAGTGTCATGCATTGTAACATTGCTATCCACTGTATAAGACGTTGATACTAGGTTAGTAACATGTATTGTTACATTGCTATCCACTGCATAAGACGTTAATGGTAGATTAGTAACACGTATTGTACTATTGCTATCCACTGTATAAGACGTTAGTAATACTTATTGTAATATTGTTATCCATTGTATAAGACGTTGATGGTACGTTAGTAACACTTATTGTAATATTGCTATCCACTGCATAAGACGTTGATGGTACGTTAGTAACACTTATAGTAATATTGCTATCCACTGCATAAGACGTTGGTGGTACGTTAGTAACACTTATTGTAATATTGCTATCCACTGTATAAGACGTTGATAGTACGTTAGTAACACTTATTGTAATATTGCTATCCACTGCATAAGACGTTGATGGTACGTTAGTAACACTTATTGGTACCTTTATTTCATTGTATAATACGTTGGTGATTAGACATGTATTATTACATTTCTATTCACTGAATAAGACGTTGATGGTAAGTTAGTAACATGTTTTGTAACATTCCTATCCACTGTATCAGACGTTGATGGTACATGTATCCTTACCTTTACAATCACTGTACGAGACGTTGATGGTAAGTTAGTAACATGTATCGTTACCTTTACAATCACTGTACGAGACGTTGATGGTAAGTTAGTA
Source organism: Serripes groenlandicus (assembly GCA_031761405.1). Classification (NCBI taxonomy): domain Eukaryota; kingdom Metazoa; phylum Mollusca; class Bivalvia; order Cardiida; family Cardiidae; genus Serripes; species Serripes groenlandicus. The sequence continues at coordinate 3,117,793 of JASEVX010000003.1, forward strand.
ACATGTATATTTACCTTTACAATCACTGTACGAGACCTTGATGGTAAGTTAGTAACATGTATCTTTACCTTTACAATCACTGTACGAGACGTTGATGGTAAGTTAGTAACATGTATCGTTACCTTTACAATCACTGTATGAGACGTTGATGGTAAGTTAGTAACATGTATCTTTACCTTTACAATCACTGTACGAGACGTTGATGGTAAGTTAGTAACATGTATCTTTACCTTTACAATCACTGTACGAGACGTTGATGGTAAGTTAGTAACATGTATCGTTACCTTTACAATCACTGTATGAGACCTTGATGGTAAGTTAGTAACATGTATCTTTACCTTTACAAGCACTGTACGAGACGTTGGTGGTAGGCTAGTTACATGTATTGGTACCCTTATTTCCACTGTATAATACGTTGATGGTAAGTTGGTAACATTTCTTGTTACCTTTATTTCCACCGCATACTACATCATTTACATACGTAAATCGACCTTCAGAACTGAGACGTTACGGATTAGCTTGCACACATTCTCTGGAGCTTTTACAATATAACTCAACATCTCAGCGCCGATTATCCCTAAGTAGACTCTTCCTTGGTGAATCTATTTTTCAAGTAATGCGAGTATTCGAATATTTTGATAATTTGTTATAACTAAAAGACAAAGAACGGTGATTTCAGGTGAGACAGCTCGTAACGACCTGACACATGAATCTTTATTGTTCGCAAAAACCTCAATATTACCACTGGAGCAGAAAGAGTAACAAGTCGGTCTGATTCTTGCGAAAGCGATGTGAAAACAACCTTTAAAAACACCAACTTAGTTCATATTAAAACAGTCCTGTTTGGTTTTTTTTTACTTTCAGATAATGGCTTGTTCCCAATCCCCCCAATTGATCAGCCCGACAACAACATCCCAGGTATGTCCGATAGTATTAACTGTTACAAGTCTGACTGTTGACACTGGTAGATAATATGGGATACAGAGAGAAGAACGCATTTGTCCATACTTTGATTGTTATATTGACGATGAATTTCATTTTTTGCTAACTCGTTCTCTGTATACCGATTAAAGGATTGTTTATATTCCAAGATATTACAGAGAACACCCTTTACTAGAACTTTTTTATTGTTGAATATCCGGTCAAAATATTACTGTTATACGAAATTTGACAATGTATTTATACTATGCATTCGAAGAAAGAAAATGCCTTATAGAAGGCTTACTCTGAATATATTAATTCATATATATATGTCTTTGTCACCTTATGTCATGTTCTGTACTATGTATGTATGTATTTGTATGTTTATAAGAGCCGGAGGCCTCTGTCCAATAAACTTTAAAGCTTGAGCATTTAAAATAAACATATATTGTGCATTTGGAAGAGTTCATAGCCCATGTTAGGAATATCAAGATAACACAATATTGAGTTTGGAATTCAACAGTACAAAGCCTACTCAGACGGAGTGTATGATATTCAGCTGGCACAGAATTCACATAATCGGTTTCAGCATTCAAAGAGCTAACCCGTATACAGACATTTTACCTCATTTACAATAGACGACTATTGAACATATGTTAATACTGTATTTGTATTTGTTCTCGGATGCTTTCAGAATATATGACACTTTAGAATTATACCAGGTAAACGACTAGACATTCCACATTGGAAATTTGAGCCATCTATGACAGATTACAGTCTTTTACATCCATGTATTAGAAAAAGGAATTCATTGATAGTGACTTTAAAACTAACTATAATGGAATAATGTAGTCATTAATATGATATAAATTAATTAAATACATTCAGAATTTCATTGTTGATGGAAAACAAGCCATGACTTATTTAAACAAAGATTGCTTCGCCTCGGTTTGCATTAATGAAGGATTATATATGTAGGGGAAATATTGAGTTGATCTCGTTTGAATGTTGAAATAACGTATAACCATCGCAGACCAAAGGTAAATTCTACCATTAAACTGATGAATGCAATCCGACCTTCGACATTCCACACGGTCACATATTTACCTATAATACATATACATGTACTACGAAGACGTATAAACATGTGCGGGTTTGAGATAAATCATAATTTTCAAGTGAGAAATAATTCCCTTGGTATGTTATCAACTGCCAAAATGATATGAACTGACGTTTTAGATTACGTCATCGATTTTGCCTCGTTTCCTGTATCGAGGCTTGAGTTCCATCGATTTTGCCTGGTTTCCTGTATCGAGGCTTGAGTTCCATCGATTTTGCCTGGTTTCCTGTATCGAGGCTTGAGTTACATCGATTTTGCCTGGTTTCCTGTATCGAGGCTTGAGTTCCATTGAGTTTTACTGAACTGAAAGTTCCAAGCTGACTCATCCGTAAACTGTCCAGTAGTCCAATGTTAAAGATGCTGAACTCCAGATTATAGATAGTGTGGTCAAAGTTCTAAAACTGTTCAAAAGTTGTCTTGAAATATTATAGATAGTGTGGTTAAAGTTCTAAAACTGTTCAAAAGTTGTCTTGAAATATTATAGATAGTGTGGTTAAAGTTCTAAAACTGTTCAAAAGTTGTCTTGAAATATTAGAGATAGTTTGGTCAAAGTTCTAAAACTGTTCAAAAGTTGTCTTGAAATATTATAGATAGTGTGGTCAAAGTTCTAAAACTGTTCAAAAGTTGTCTTGAAATATTATAGAGAGTGCGGTCAAAGTTCTAAAACTGTTCAAAAGTTGTCTTGAAATATTATAGATAGTGTGGTCAAAGTTCTAAAACTGTTCAAAAGTTGTCTTGAAATATTATAGATAGTGTGGTCAAAGTTCTAAAACTGTTCAAAAGTTGTCTTGAAATATTATAGAGAGTGCGGTCTATGTTCTAAAACTGTTCAAAAGTTGTCTTGAAATATTATAGATAGTGTGGTCAAAGTTCTAAAACTGTTCATAGTATAAATATTACAGATCAAATTACAGTAATAATTTCACTTTCCAGTACAATAAACATTTAAATAGTGATCGTTTATGCTTCATTTTTTTCTGGGTAGGCATACCAAGTAAGCCAAATTGGTCTACAATATTCCCGTTTCTAATCGTTATACAAGTTGAAGTAATCGCCGACTAATCTTGGTCTACAATATTCCCGTTTTTAATCGTTATACATGTACAAGTTGAAGTAATCGCCGACTAATCTTGGTCTATAATATTCCCGTTTTTAATCGTTATACATGTACAAGTTGAAGTAATCGCCGACTAATCTTGGTCTATAATATTACCGTTTTTAATCGTTATACAAGTTGAAGTAATCGCCGACTAATCTTGGTCTATAATATTCCCGTTTTTAATCGTTATACAAGTTAAAGTAATCGCCGACTAATCTTGGTCTACAATATTACCGTTTTTAATCGTTATACAAGTTGAAGTAATCGCCGACTAATCTTAGTCTACACTATTCCCTTTTTTAATCGTATAACAAGTTGGAGTAATCGCCGACTAATCTTGGTCTACACTATTACCGTTTTTAATCGTTATACAAGTTGAAGTAATCGCCGACTAATCTTGGTCTACACTATTACCGTTTTTAATCGTTATACAAGTTGAAGTAATCGCCGACTAATCTTGGTCTACACTATTCCCGTTTTTAATCGTTATACAAGTTGAAGTAATCGCCGACTAATCTTGGTCTACAATATTCCCGTTTTTAATCGTTATACAAGTTGAAGTAATCGCCGACTAATCTTGGTCTACACTATTCCCGTTTTTAATCGTTATACAAGTTGAAGTAATCGCCGACTAATCTTGGTCTACAATATTCCCGTTTTTAATCGTTATACAAGTTGAAGTAATCGCCGACTAATCTTGGTCTATATAATATTACCGTTTTTAATCGTTATACAAGTTGAAGTAATCGCCGACTAATCTTGGTCTATAATATTCCCGTTTTTAATCGTTATACAAGTTGAAGTAATCGCCGACTAATCTTGGTCTACAATATTCCCGTTTTTAATCGTTATACAAGTTAAAATAATCGCCGACTAATCTTGGTCTACACTATTACCGTTTTTAATCGTTATACAAGTTGACGTTCGCGCCGACTAATATTGGTTTACACTTTTCCCGTTTAAGTGATTGAAAAAGTTACGTTTATCTTCATTTTACGGTAAAATGTTTAATTTCCTTTACAGGTAGATGTACGATCCCGGATCGTGTTGCGACGAGATTTATTCAAAGATCAGAACAAATCTCAGCTGGTACTAAAGTGAAAGACGGGGCAACCTTTGTGAAAATGTGTGACGAGGGCTATATACTAGATCGACAAGATCGGTTCGCAGTGTGTGACAATGGAATCCTGCACGGAGATGACCAGTGTAACAAATCTAAAATAAGTATGCATTGCACCATTTTAAAGTACATTCATCTGTTGATGCAAACGTTATTTAAAACTGGTGTGTTCAATTAAATTCCTGTAGGCGTAAGCTAGACAATCCAACATTAAATTAAATTCCAGCCACTTTATAATAGCAGGTTTTTTATTTGTTGATTCGCCTATATATATGTGCCATTATTGCGCAAGGATGTACTGTCTTTGAACATTGAACTGTCACACTATGAGTTGATGACATAGACATATAACTGACATTGTCATGTTGTTATCTTGCCAATGTTCAATTAAAACAGATATATTTTTAAAAAAAAAAGAAAAATGTGTTCACGTTTAACGGTTAAATGGCTTAATATGGACGTTTCTTTACGTAAACAATTATCTTTTTCCAGCGTGAATATTATCTCACCTCGGGTGCGGGAGGTCGTGGGTTCGATCCACTGCCGGGTCATAACACATACTTTAAAAAGGGGTAGTAATAGTTGCCCTCCTTGACGCTCAGGGTTGCGACTTAGCATTAGGACTGACTGACTGGTGTCCGATGTTATTTTGATACAGCACTCTGAATGTAGCTTTTAACGTAAGATAGGTTTTTGAGAATGCAATTATAATAACATTTTGTAATCATGCATCCATTTGCGGTATTCACATACATCTTACCCTAAAACTGATATGAACCGTATCACGTTCCTCCTCGACGTGTCAATTAATTAGGACTTAATTAGAACAATATGTGTTTGCAGGTATCGACGACTTTCCGGATTATCCGGATTATTATTCCGATGATATTGAGGGTAAGTTAGTAACATGTATCGTTACATTTATATCCACTGTATTTTACATTTAGTCTGATGCATTGATGGTTAATTTAATTTATTCTGATACCTTCAGGAAAACTTTATATCCAGATTTAAAGAACTTCGTGGTAATTTAGTAACATCATTTATTATCATTGTATCCACTGTATAAGATATTGATGGTAACTTAGTAACATGTATCAATCATTTTATATCCAGAATAAAAGAATATCATGGTAGTTTAGTAACATCATTTAGTATCGTTTTATCCACTGTATAATATATTGATGGTAACTTGGTAACATTTGTCGATAACTTAGTGTCCAGAATAAAAGAACTTCATGGCAAGTTAAAAACATCTATTATTTTTGTTTAATCCAATGTGTAAGACCTTGCTGGTAAGATAGTACCATTGGTCTTGAATTTGTGTCAACTGTATACAATCTTGATGGTAAGTTTGTTTTTTATCCGCTGTATTAAACCTTAATGGTAAGTTAGATTTTTATCAACTGTATAAAACCTGGATGGTAAGTTGGATTTCTATCCGCTGTACACAACTTTGGATCATGCTATACGAAACAAAACCTTAAAATCGGTGTGACCAGTACCGATCCGGATCGGCTTTTGCATCATATGAATAATTGAGCCGTTCCGCGAGAAACCATCGATCCGGATCTGCCTAAGCATGCCGCGCAGGATAACCCGGAAAGACACGTTTCGCCTCCTGTGTATTTTCTGTTTCAGGAATCATTACTCTATACCTCTATCTCCCTGAGACGGAATGTAAATGTAGGTAGAAATTACATTAAATAATCATCATATTCATCTTCATGATCTAAATCGCATCACCATCATAATCACTATCACCATCCTCACAACCACCTACGCCAATTTCTTGACATGTTACTTATCATTATTGCAGAACCAAGATGCACCATCCCTAGTCGTATAGGTACCATGTTTGTTCACCAATTTGAAGAACGCGTACCTGGTACTTTCGTCGGAGACAAAGCCATCCTTGCCAAAGTATGTAAAGAAGGCTACGAAATTCTTTCGAATTACACTGCTGCCGTTTGCGACGAAGGAATATTGAAAGGGGATGAGTCTTGTACATTAAGTAAGTTTTTTTCAACGAGCGATCGTTTCCTTCACATATCTTAAACAATTGCGGGTCATCCATCCAGGCATCTTACGTTGTTTAACCCTTTCCCACAAACATACAAGACATCTGCAGCAGACGACTTAAACAATGGCAAACATATGAAAATTCTCTGTAATAAAACTAATAATAATTGAATACAGTTTACAATATTTTGACAAAAGCAAGTATTCTGCTCCTTAGAACTATTGTATCGCCTCTTTCAAATGATGCACTTTATGTCTTGATATAACTTTTTTTATATTTACTCATGTTTGGTTTTTCAAAACACGACCATGAATTTTGAATCCACCGTGGTCGAATTGTTAGCTCGGATGCTTTTCGACCGGATTTCACGTGTTCCTTCGTCTTGATATATTAATAACTGACACACTGTTGGCGTTCTGTGAAAACCAACCATAATGCAAGTTCGTGACCAGTATTGATCCAGATCAGTCAGCTAATCCGCGTATACTCATTTGGCTCAGCCCTTTTCTCATATTTGTCTTATAGACAGATTAGAGAAACTTCTGTAGCTTAGAATCCACTTTGATTCTGAGCATGTATGCTGTGGCAGATCATTTTCCACACGTGTATTCATTACGCTAAAGTTTGTTTACCTGGTGCCGCCCAATAACAAACATTGTTGAAGAAACCGGAGTATGGCATGGCTCGATATCTGTGAAATCAGACAAAACAACTTCGTTGAATCTATATTATTTGTATTTGCATGTCGAGGGCTTGGCGTAAAACGGTTGTAACTAAAAACCTATTTTGAAAACCCTGGTTTAAGGGCAATTTTAACCCCTTTGTAAACAATGCAAATTTAGGTGCCATTGCTCAGAACGAGCAATGGCACCTAAATTTCCATTGTTTACCAAGAAAAATGATTTAACGCTTTTAAGACTTTATAGCGAGGTGATTAACCTTGGTAAAAAAATACAAATTTTAGTTACAACCGTTTCACGCCAAGCCCTCGATGTGCAGTTGCTCATTTTTGGGAATAAAATTCTTTGTTTCTATATAATCTGAACAGTCGGCAATCACCACTACACTATCTCAATAATTTATATGGGTTATCTCCCATGTTGATACCTGACGATTCTCTTAGGCGACAATTTGATTGGTTGACGCAAAGAACATTCATCAGATATGTATCAGCGATTGATACTGCAGCGAAGTTAAGGTCTGGTTTTAATGAGATTGTATCTGTCTTATGGATGATTCTAATATACCAAGCCCCGTTGCCGTAGACGGTAACATATGAGTTTACAATTATTTTTTTTAAGAAATTGATGGCAATAGAGGGAAAGAAATCACCACTCCCAATTACAAGGAAGAAATAACCACTCCCAATTTCAAGGAAGAAATCACCACTCCCAATTACAAGGAAGAAATAACCACTTCCGAGAATAGTTTTGATGATTATGGAGGTAATATTTGCAATGATGTGTCACTAACATGTCTGTATATTTAAAATGATAATTTAAGGAGTATTTCTTAGAAACTTCGAAGACATGCTATAACTAAAAAAAGAAAATTGAAATGTTCATAATTAGGTCTTATTTTATTAGACTATTTCTTTAAGCAAAGATATGTTTATCATTTATCCGTTCCTTTTCCACATAGAAGAGATTTGTAGCAGAGGACTTTGATCGGACGAATTTAGCATTTCTTCGCAGTAGCTACATACGAGATATGTAGTTTTTGGTGTTTTTACCCATAATTTGGATACAACGTATGCACTATTTAGAGCTTCTGTTAAAGTCAAGTTGGTTACATTTATCATATCATTTAATCCATTGTATAAGACGCTGTTAGTAACATTTATTGTTGTTGTGTAAGACGTTGATGGTAAGTTAGTAACATTTATTGTTATTGTATTAGACGTTGATGGTAAGTTAGTAAAATGTATTGTTGTTGTGTAAGACGCTGATGGTAAGTTAGTAACATTTATTGTTGTTGTGTAAGACGTTGATGGTAAGTAAGTAACATTTATTGTTGTTGTGTAAGACGTTTATGGTAAGTAAGTAACATTTATTGTTGTTGTGTAAGACGTTGATGGTAAGTTAGTAACATTTATTGTTGTTGTGTAAGACGTTGATGGTAAGTAAGTAACATTTATTGTTGTTGTGTAAGACGTTGATGGTAAGTAAGTAACATTTATTGTTGTTGTGTAAGACGCTGATGGTAAGTTAGTAACATTTATTGTTGTTGTGTAAGACGTTGATGGTAAGTTAGTAACATTTATTGTTGTTGTGTAAGACGTTGATGGTAAGTTAGTAACATTTATTGTTGTTGTGTAAGACGTTGATGGTAAGTAAGTAACATTTATTGTTGTTGTGTAAGACGTTGATGGTAAGTTAGTAACATTTATTGTTGTTGTGTAAGACGTTGATGGTAAGTAAGTAACATTTATTGTTGTTGTGTAAGACGTTGATGGTAAGTTAGTTACATTTATTGTTGTTGTGTAAGACGTTGATGGTAAGTAAGTAACATTTATTGTTGTTGTGTAAGACGTTTATGGTAAGTAAGTAACATTTATTGTTGTTGTGTAAGACGTTGATGGTAAGTTAGTAACATTTATTGTTGTTGTGTAAGACGTTGATGGTAAGTTAGTAACATTTATTGTTGTTGTGTAAGACGTTGATGGTAAGTTAGTAACATTTATTGTTGTTGTGTAAGACGTTGATGGTAAGTTAGTAACATTTATTGTTGTTGTGTAAGACGTTGATGGTAAGTAAGTAACATTTATTGTTGTTGTGTAAGACGTTGATGGTAAGTAAGTAACATTTATTGTTGTTGTGTAAGACGTTTATGGTAAGTAAGTAACATTTATTGTTGTTGTGTAAGACGTTGATGGTAAGTTAGTAACATTTATTGTTATTGTATTAGACGTTGATGTAAGTTAGTAACAGTTATTGTTATTGTATAAGACGTTGATGGTAAGTTAGTAACAGTTATTGTTATTGTATTAGACGTTGATGGTAAGTTAGTAACATTTATTGTTGTTGTATAAGACGTTGATGGTAAGTTAGTAACATTTATTGTTATTGTATTAGACGTTGATGGTAAGTTAGTAACATTTATTGTTATTGTATAAGACGTTGATGGTAAGTTAGTAACATTCATTGTTATTGTATAAGACGTTGATGGTAAGTTTGTAACATTTATTGTTATTGTGTAAGACGTTGATGGTAAGTTAGTAACATTTATTGTTATTGTATAAGACGTTGATGGTAAGTTAGTAACATTCATTGTTATTGTATAAGACGTTGATGGTAAGTTAGTAACATTTATTGTTTTCTCTTATATCCACATTAAGACGTTGATGGTAAGTTAGTAACATGCATTGTTATTGTATTAGACGTTGATAGTAAGTTAGTAACATTTATTGTTATTGTATTAGACGTTGATGGTAAGTTAGTAACAGTTATTGTTTTCCCTTATATCCACATTAAGACGTTGATGGTAAGTTAGTAACATTCATTGTTATTGTATTAGACGTTGATGGTAAGTTAGTAACATTTATTGTTATTGTATTAGACGTTGATGGTAAGTTAGTAACATTCATTGTTATTGTATTAGACGTTGATGGTAAGTTAGTAACATTTATTGTTATTGTATTAGACGTTGATGGTAAGTTAGTAACATTCATTGTTATTGTATTAGACGTTGATGGTAAGTTAGTAACATTTATTGTTATTGTATTAGACGTTGATGGTAAGTTAGTAACATTTATTGTTTTCCCTTATATCCACATTAAGACGTTGATGGTAAGTTAGTAACATTCATTGTTATTGTATTAGACGTTTATGGTAAGTTAGTAACAGTTATTGTTTTCCCTTATATCCACATTAAGACGTTGATGGTAAGTTAGTAACATTCATTGTTATTGTATTAGACGTTGATGGTAAGTTAGTAACATTTATTGTTTTCCCTTATATCCACATTAAGACGTTGATGGTAAGTTAGTAACATTTATTGTTGTTGTATTAGACGTTGATGGTAAGTTAGTAACATTTATTGTTATTGTATTAGACGTTGATGGTAAGTTACTAACAGTTATTGTTTTCCCTTATATCCACATTAAGACGTTGATGGTAAGTTAGTAACATTCATTGTTATTGTATAAGACGTTGATGGTAAGTTAGTAACATTTATTGTTATTGTATAAGACGTTGATGGTAAGTTAGTAACAGTTATTGTTTTCCCTTATATCCACATTAAGACGTTGATGGTAAGTTAGTAACATTCATTGTTATTGTATAAGACGTTGATGGTAAGTTAGTAACATTTATTGTTGTTGTATTAGACGTTGATCGTAAGTTAGTAACATTTATTGTTATTGTATAAGACGTTGATGGTAAGTTAGTAACAGTTATTGTTTTCCCTTATATCCACATTAAGACGTTGATGGTAAGTTAGTAACATTCATTGCTACCCCTTATATCCACTGTAGAAGACGTTGGTGGTTAGTTAGTAACATTTATCGATACATATGTATCCGTTACCGCCTTGTTTGTGTGGTGGTAAAGCCTTCATCACGGTTGCGAAAGGTCTCAAGTTCGATCTTCAGCAGGTTCATAATATAAACTTAAATAATGGTAGTAATGACTTTCCCTTTTTGACGCTCAGTTTTAACGTTAGCATTACGACTGCGATTTATGCTAGGTGATCTGTTATCAGGTAAGTTAAAGGGCGGTTGATTAACACTTTCCTACATACAACAAATCTTCAACCGACGGATTTAAACATATATAGAAAACATGTGGAATATTTCTAACAATAATAGTATTAATATTGCATATGGTAGAAAATATTGGTTTCAGAAGTCAAAAGTTTCGCAATTGTTTCAATAGTCGGCTGCTTCGCCTGTTTCTACATGTGGCAAATGGTTAAAATGAACGCAATTGACTCTGGAGATCTTTTCGAATATTTTCTCCTGCAATACATCTGTGGAATTTTATTTACATGTATTTTATTATGAATGTTTGTTTGATTAATCTCATCTAAACAAATGATTATCCATTCTTTTTTTAAAAATGCCGGAGTTTACTTCCGAGTACACACAATGACGTCAAACGCAAAGCGTCCTTCATTGTATTAAGGACGAAGGCCAGAGACATAGACAATGACAGTAAATTGGTCTAAACGGGCAATGTGTTGCCCATTTTCATTAGAAGCTATTCACTAGAAGTTGAATAAGTGACACGTAAATAATTATTGGTAATACACCAAATCTGCAGGATACGAATTTGATAACATTTGGGCTAAAATAGTACAACTATCTATATGAAATTATAATAATTGAAAAGAGTTGAAAGAAGTGTGGCAAAAGGTGCAAATAGCTTATTATGAACATGTTTTCCTTTTTGTCACAACTCTTTCAAATATCGTCTGCTGCAGAGACGTCAAAATACGTCTGTATGAGGGGAAGGGTTAACGTGTATGCCTATGAGCCGTGTCTAGCGAGTTGAGGTATTAATAAAACTCCGCTTTGGCATAATTAAAGACAGTTTGCCATAAAACTAGCCAGGCTACACTTCCAGAATTTTACCAGAAGGTCTATTTAAGTACGTTTAACATTTACACTGAATGTGAAGACTGTGCGAACGCACCGGCTCGCACAAGTCTTCATTATACGCAGATGCATTTAGACATAAAGGCACTAGACGTGGTTAACCCTCTTCGGAGTATTAACCCTTTCCCTCATACGACAATTCTGCAGCAGACGACTTTGAACATATTTTGTCAAAACATAGAAAATCTCCATATTCTAATGGATAACCTATGACAAAAAGTGGAAAACATTGTGGCAAAAGGAGAAATTGCACGTTTTGTGCAATTTCTTCTTTTGTCACTATGTTTTCAAAAAGCCGTCTGCTGCAGAGACGTCAGAAAGCGTCTATATGAGGGAAAGGGTTAACATGAAATGATATACTTGACAGATGATGAGTACATGTATTACGATCCTAAAGATAGTATCCCGTGTCGTGCACCAGAAAACGGAAGACTCCAAAGGCATCGCTCTATATATTACAACGTAGCTTGTGAAGAAGGCTACTCATTGAACAATATCGGTCGTGATCCACACTACGAATGTAAAGCAGGAGAACTGTTCTCATTCGACTACAAGAGGCGACCAAAATGCACTGAAAGTAAGGTTATGTTTCTTTATCTTATGGGTGTGTGGGGGTGGGGGGGGGGGGGGTATAATTAACTCCGTTTTCAACATCATTTGAGTTATATATCACGGCGAAGGTCCACTTATTCATCATAACGTTATATACAACAAACATATACTAGGATAGAAAATAGGCTTGCACAAGGGCAAGCCGCTTCTTCCTCTCCAAAAGTAAGTGTCTGGCCGATTTACAAATAATTTTGTAGAAATGTTCATTGGGTGACATTCTATCGGATTCTTTCAAACCATATTGATTGGTCGAAAAAGATAACCAATAGGTGGGCCGTTTTGCTTTATATGGCTATAGTGAAAACTTTAAAAATCTTCTTCTTCAAAAGTATTTGGCCGATTTCCAGAAAAAATTGTAGGAATTTACCTTGGGTTATCCTCTGTCAGATTCTTTCAAGCCATGTTGATTGGTCGGAAAACGTGACCGGCATGGGACGGGGCTGTTTTTCCTTATATGGCTATAGTTAAAACTTTAAAAATCTTCTGCTCCAAAAGTATCTGGCTGATTTCCAAATAATTGTGTAGGATTGTTCCTTTGGTGACCCTCAATCAGAATCCTTTCAAGCCGTGTTGATTAGTTGAAAAACATGGCTGCCAGGAAGCGGGGCTGATTTTGCCTTATACGGCTATAGTGATTTTATTTTTGCCTTATACAGTGGAGCATTACTTGCCCACAGGGAGATTGTTGTTTGCAATACTCGATTAACAAGGGGGAAATATTATGTTTGATTAAACCCTTCACACATACAACAAATCTGCTGCAGACGACTTTGAAAACATCAAGACTGAAATATGGCCAAACTCTATATATGAAATATTTGTTATTGGAAATAAGCAAGTTGTCCTTTTGCAATCTTTTTTTGTTTTCAAAAGTTGTCTGCATCCTCTAGATTTGTTAGAAAGTATCTGTATGTTGGACATGGTTAAAACCTGAAGAACAGTGTTTTTCATGTAAGTCCAATTTTCAATATCAAACTGAGATTTTGACCTTCAGTTTCAATACCAGTAATGTTGAATTAATACATTGTACAAATGGTATATTTTAGATTCGTGTATTTTATCAACGGACATGCTCCGTAAAATGAAGATTTACGACAGAAAACGGGGGAAAAGAACCAAGATAGTCTTTTCGGAAGATTACGACTTCAAGCCAGGTGTCCATCTGTTCTTTAATTGCAAGCAGAAGTATTACGAGCCCCGCCATCGACGGTTCCAGTGCCATAAAGGAGATTGGTTTTCGGACGATTCCGATCGACACTGGACCATGACTATAAATAGTACAGACCCATCATGTAGACCAGGTATATTCATAATTGAGCCAATAATTGTCACAGCCAGAAACCAATCTGCAATTAACGTAACACAAAACAACATCTATACATTCAAGTGTATCATAAAAATCAATGTGAATGTTTTTGCGTACAAGACCAAGAAACAATTGACACACTTACACTTTGGAAAGCCTTTGTTGTTATGCTGTCTCATGCTGATTACGAGTCTAGTGGTTTCGATTGTACCAATTATTTCTAAAGACTACAGTGTCGACAGTCATAAGACACTTTTCGCCACTGTCCTAAAACATGTTTTAATATCCTCCTTAAAGGAGATGACACTTTACAGAAAACTGTGATACCATTTCATTTTATTCAATAGTAAATAGTATACATTTATTCTTTTCTGTATTATATGAATGCACTCATGTCGAATAGCCTCTTTATTTCACACCGTACATAGCAAGCATTCACCGAAGATTGATTGAACGGAGTTAAACGCCGTTTTCAACTGTATTTCAGTTATATGACGATGGTTAGTTTACTTAATGTGTGTTTCTTGGCTTTCCCGCACCAGTACTCCGCACAACACTCTTTCCAACAGGCTACATTCCCTTTACATATAGAATATAGTCAATTGACTGAAAACCAATGACGCTAATCATTATAACATTTGTCATTCATAGGACAGATTGTATTTCCGAGCCGGTGTTCGAACTCATGATCCCCTAGCTCCAATGGATTGATGGTCCTCGTCGGTACCGACTGAGCTATGGCGGCTCTGCTCGAGGAACACACCAAGCATTGTAAATACAGAAAGTTTGTACTCAGTCATCGTTTTCATCCTACGAATGATATATGTATGTGTCTGTTTAGAATATAGTCCATATACTATCACAATCCAGTTCTCGGTATTCAACGCGCGGTCGAGGATATTCATGGAAGGAGAAATATTTATTAGGTTGATTATATATGATCGTGAAATAAATGAACTTATCTTTTTTTTCAGTTGAGTGTAATCCAAATTGTGCTTTTGGAGGTACGTGTATTAAAGATGGTAGGTGTTTATGTACCAGCAATGCCAGGGGAAGATACTGCGAAATACGTGAGTCATCCCCACTTTCTCACTGCCTTATATATGCTAAATCGTAAGCGAACTCAACAATGAACTTCAATGTTTTACATCCAAGTTCCCAAGTTTATTTCAAAGTGTTATTTAGGCCACCGGCCCATACACAAGTACAAACATTTACAAAACATATAAAGTGTGACACAATCATTACAATACATAATGCCATCCAGGTAGTCTGTCCGTTCATATTGTAGCGCTATTCCAGCAAGACTTAATATTGTTTGGTGTTTTCCGCTGCTTTCTAAACTTTCAAAGTTATATGACGGCTTTTCCCGTGTAAGTTACCAACTCTACTTGTCCCGAGAATCTGTCGTAATGCTAACTCAACGGCATCAAGATGTTTAAAGATGTAGTTAAAATCGTTTCACATGATGCCATCGGAATATTAATAAATGTCTGCCTGCTTATCCGTGCTTATTTGCAGATGTATATTAGAAGTTTTATGAAACGTTCAGTGACTTATTGGTTTACTGTGAAAAGCTAGATCAAACTGTGTGGATCTACTGATCGCTGATTTGGTAAAGACGTTACTAAGATTCGTGCAATTTATCGTTTTTCTGCAGGAACATGTTTAATTCGGTTTACTGCATGAATGTTTTATCGCGCAATTTATCATTCTACTTCATAAATGATTTATCTTGCAATGTATCTTTTCAATGCATGCATGTGTAGGTTTTTTCATGCAATTTGTCCTTTTATTGCATGCATGTTTTATGGTGCAATTAATCCATTTACTGCAGGGATGTTTAAATAGTGCAATTTATCGTATTACTGCATACATATTTATCGTGCAATTTATCGTATTACTGCATGCATGCTTATCGTGCAATTTATCGTTTTACTGCATGCATGTTTATTGTGCAATTTATCGTTTTACTGCATGCATGTTTATCGTGCAATTTATCGATTCACATCAAGATTTGTTTTATCATGTAATTTATCCTTTTACGAATGTTTTATCTTACAATTTTTCGTTTAACTGCAGGAATGTTTTATAGTGAAATTTATCCTTTTACTGTACTGATGGAATATTTTGTCGCACTTTGATACTTTCAGAATGTTTTTTATCAAAATATCATATCTTAAAGAATATTTTATCGTATTGCATACATTTACATGTTATATCGTGTTTTCAGGAATGTATTATCATTTTAAAATACTGCGTGAGAGCTATTTCGCATTGCATTACTTAGTGAATGCCTTTGTGTATTGATTTATTTCGTGAATGCTATTATGTATTGATTTACTTCGTGAATGCTTTTTTGTGTTATTGCATTGCTGCATGAATGCTATTTCGTTTTGCATTATTTCGTAAATGCCATTCTGTATTTCATCTTTTCGTGATAGACATAGCGTTTTGCATTACTTCATGAATGCTGGTATGTATAGCTTTACTTCGTATATGCTATTTTGTATTATTGAATTACTACATGAATGCCATTCTTGTATTGCATTGGTTCGTGAATGGCTTGTCGTATTTTTTTTACTTAAAGAATGCTACTTGATTTCGCAATACTTTACAAATACCATATCGTAATAAATGTCATATCAACTATATTTCGCTAGGAATGCCACATAGTTTTGTATTACTTAAGGATTGCAATTACGTATTGCATAGCTTTTGGTATGTCATATTGTATTGCATAGCTTTTGGTATGTCATATTGTATTGCATATCTTTGGGTATTCCGTATCGGTATATTGCTCTGAGAATACCCTAATGTAATTCATGTCGTTGGGAATTCCATATATTTTTGAACTACTTCAGAAACTTTTGATGGACTATATCGTATTGCATGGCTTTAGGTATGCCATTGCTTATGTAGTTCTTCGTAATGTCATTTCGTTGTGTATAAGTTAAAGAATACCATACCGTAGCGCATTGACCTTCGGAATTCCATATCGTATTGAAATACTTCAGGAAATCACTATCGTTTTTTGAACAGCTTTTTGAATGCCATATCGTAGCATGCTTTTAAGAATTCCATATCGTATTGCATGGCTTTGGGAAAGCCATATCTTATTGCATTATTGTAGAAAGTCTATATCGTATGTATTTCATTGAAACGCCACATCGTAAAGTATAACATGTACTTCAGGAATGCTATATCTCATCACATTATTGTAGAACGTCCATATCGTATGTATTTCTTCGAAATTCCACATCGTACTGCCTTTCTTAAGGGAATGTCACATCATATTGCAGTACGTTAGGAATGCCAAAAAGTATTACATTAGTTAACAAGACGAATGTTTGACGCAAAGCGTCAAAGAGAAGTCGCAATATTGCGTTGTACATGTAAAAATAAGAAAAAAGAACATTTAAATCCACAAACATTAGAACAATTTAAACTGTAGACGGTAATGCTGATATATGTATCCTTTTGAAGACTGTTGTATACTTCAAATTACCTCCCTTTAAGCAATACCAGGATTTTTACCGTGTGATTCGTATGAATAAGATTGACAAACATTGAAATTATATGAATGAAAACTATTATTTAAATTAGTAACAACATCAAAATTAAATTTAAGCCAAGATATATGTGTACACATTTCGTTATTTTTTTATAATGTATGGGTATGAATATAAAATTTATAAATTTATAAACAAATGATTGCAATTCAACATTCCTAATGTTTTCAACTAAGGCTGTTGACTGTGAATCTCGCAGGAACACCCATTTCAATATACCAAACATATTAAAGTAAATTTAAGTATGAACCGTTCTTGTATGTACTAAAACTTGAAACGTCCGTTTGTGTATAAGTATATTTCCAATATTTGCGATTTAATATTGAGACTAGCTAACCCGGCACAACGTGAACTTCCTCTACCAAATTGGTTGTTGTATGTTGGAAACGGTTAGCCATTGAACATGTATTTAAATGTTTAACTCTGTTAAATATTTGTATTCCCTTTAAATTGTTTATTTAAATCGTCATACATATGTATTAGACAAATGTGTCAGACCAAATGGGAAAAATCTTTGCTGCACTTAATTAAATTGTGCGCACTTCAAATTACCTCCCTTTAAGTACTACTAATATTTGTTCCTTGTGATTCGTATGAATAAGTTTCATATACATTAATATTTCAACTAGGCGGCAAAATTTATCTTGAAACAGATATTTCTATATTTCTGTGGTTTATATATGTTCATGTCTGCACTTTACGATGCCAATTGTGAAAATGAAAATCTACAGTGGGAAACGGTTAGCTGTTGAACATGTATTTAAATGTTTAACTCTGTTAAATATTTGTATTCTCTTTAAATTGTTTATTTAAATCGTCATACATGTGTATTATTAGACAAAGGTGTCAGACCAAATAGGAAAAATATTTGCTGCACTTAGTTAAATTGTGCGCATACTTCAAATTACCTCCCTTTAAGTATTACCAGGATTCTTTTCTTGTGATTCGTATGTATAAGTTTGATAAACATTAACATTTCAACTAGACGGCAAAATTTAACTTGAAACATATATTTCTGTGGTTTATATATGTTCATGTCTGCGCTTCTTCATCTAATTACTGCGTAAAATATGATAGCATGTAAGGAACCAGATTACATTTACCGCGCGCCTCCTCTTGTTTATGGTTCCCGGTTTAACATACTATCGGACTAATAAAGCGTCTGAGGCAGGTTACCAATTCAGTTTTACTGTTTAGACTAGAAACAGTATGAATTTCGCTTAAATAAGAATGTACATACATTCAATTAATATACTGACCTTTGTCTTTTGTGTAAAAGGGATGTTTTAAAAGTCATTACCTTAAATAATGTACTTAGTAAAGACAAAGAGAAATCAAGATATGTGGTCACGCTGGCAGGTCTAAATAGTCTTCTTGTCCGAAATTTCTAAGCATCCCTACAGGAAGCCGCCTCCTGGCGGCTTCCAATGAATGCCTACTCGTTTCGCATAAGTAAAGGAATGCCACATCGTATTTGCATTGCTTGTTTTCAGTATGCCACACTGCATGTATATAGGAAGTCCATATATGTCGTAAAGCATTACTTCAGGAATGTTACCAACTAGATGAATCATATAGCAGCAAACTGTAATTTGATTGGTATATTTACTACAGTGATTTGCAAATATATGCTAAACTGTTTGTTTATAGACTAAACGTTCTCTATTTATTACACTGTGTGTCTTATTACTAAAGATAGGTTAACATAGAAGAGTCTCCATTAAAAGTGGCATCTTGAGTATTAGGTTTTTTTCTCATTTCTTTGCAGTGATTGATGCCAACTAGAGGGAGATGTTATGGAGTATGGCTTAAACTACGTACAAAGTTGATCTTATTTAATTGCCTATCACAACTAAACCACATACAAGAATATTATCTATTTGCCTACACAACTAAACCACGAACAAGAAACTAGGACATTATATAATTGCCTATCACAACTAAACCGCGAATAAGGAACTAGGACATTATCTAATTGCTTATCACAACGAAACCACGTACAATGATCTTATCACAACTAAACCGCGTATAAGGAAATAGGATATTATCTAATTGCCTATCACAACTTAATCTCGTACAAGGAACTAGGATCTTATCTAATTGCGTATCACAACTAAACCATGTACACATCTGTGAATCTCTAAGTATCGCCATCTAGTCTTACCAAGCTGTGAATCTCCCGGTATCGCCATCTAGTCTTACCAAGCTGTGAATCTCCCAGTATCGCCATCTAAGCACATTGAAAACTTCTAAAGAAGTCACAAGAAAGAATAATGAACACTGAAGCAATAATGTCTGATTGCATGTGACATTAGTTCTCAAAAAGTATAATCATGTTACAATATGTTTCGGGGGTAAGGACCTTTCGCCCCTATTTTATTCCTAGCATGTTTTTCCAAAAGCCAATTTATGGCTGCAACCGAGTTCAACATTTATGTACATCCGCGAAAGTCTGGATTGTAATTGTTGCCATCTGCTTCACACTAATTTGATTCGTTCGACCGAATGACGCCAAATCCATCCGCTTGCCTTTTTGAGTCAAAACACTCTAACTAGTGTTAGCACTCTGAAATATGTTCGACTTAAATGCCAGTAACAAAGCGTCTTAAAAACGGAAAGGTTTGAACCCTTTACGTGATAGCTTCTGTAACTGACCAATTGTGAAAATCTTGTGGGAAATGTAGCAATTGGTGACAATGAGCCAAACATGGAAATTTCTGTAGATGAAACTATTAATATTGATAAGGTTAAACAATTGTGGCAAAAGCAGAATTAGGTTAATCAATTAGTTCTCCCTTTATCACGGTGTTTTCAAATGTCCTCTGCTACACCAGCGTCGAAAAGCGTCTGTAAACGGGAGAAATTCCTCCTTTTTACACTATTTTTTTTCAAATTGTTTCAATATGATTTTCCTTCAATATTCTAGATATCAATGCTTTTTGCTTTAAGTATTAGTTTACCACTTCCCCCTTTCAGATACAATTTGACTGACATGCAACGGATGAATGACGATCAGGAAGTTGTCCCTTTCCGCAATATGTAGTTGTCGGTTAACCCTTTCCCTCATATAGACGCTTTCTGACGCCCCTGTAGCAGACGGATTTTTGTAAAACATAGTGACAAAAGAAGAAATTACTCAAAACGAGCAATTTCTCCTTTTGCCACAATGTTTTCCACTTGAAGTCATAGGTTATCCATTCAATTATAGAGATTTTCCATTTGTTGACAAAATATGTTCAAAGTCGTCTGCTGCAGAATTGTCGTATGAGGGAAAGGGTTAAAGACCAAGTATGTGAGCAAGGGGTCAGCAGACTGTAACAATTGGAAATAATGTAAACACGGGATTATATAACCAATTACACAGAAGTCGTACATATAGCGAGCGTCTTTGTGTATAAGTGTCATGTAAGAATGGTCTCGCAGCTACTGGGACTCAGATGTGGCTGGATTAGATAGATTTTCCTTTTTCCCCGGTGTCTGTCTATCCGTATATCAATCAAACTAGGAACGAACAAGTACATACGAGTGATTTCGTTAACATATGAACCGTGTCTAGCAATTTAAGAATCTTAATGTATTTGCATACATTGAAGAAAAATCTTGACAAATAACTAGAACTGTAGCCCCCGTAAGTTTTTCGACGGTTTATCCTATTTGTTCCACATACGGAGATAAAATTAAACCCCAAAACGTGGCAAATGTACGAGAACAAATAAACAACCAGTACCCGAACACGACGTTAACCCTTACAGACGTGTGTTGACGAATCGGAACAAGTCTGCTGTTTACAATCGTTATCACTTTATGTTTTTAAAGCTGGGAGGCACTAGTGGGTCATCTCTCCGTCGTCCAGCTATCTGTCTGTCAGTTTTCCCGTATTTCCATCTGTCCGTCACTCTTTACATAAAATGGTTAAAACTGTTTTTAGCAAGGGGCTCGTTCAAGAAATCCGAAGGCACTCATAATTTTGAGACTGGAATCTAGACTAGTGTTTTACAATATCGGCATTGAATTACTTCACATCTGTGTCTATATCAGCTCTCAGTTTCTGAAAACCATCTCGGGTTCAGAGAGATGTCTTGGTAGTTACATATCGTATACCATGTCAATGAAAGTGGATGATCTGTGGAATATTTTTTAAAAATGAATGAACTAAATGGACTGTCGTCAGCTTATACCCATGTTGTACCTTTCGAACCGCCAAATAGTTCTTATCTAAAAATCAAAATGCAGTAACTTGTTGGCATATCAACCGAAAAATGGATTTGATTCAACATCACTTACCCAAACGAAAGAAATCGAAAGAATATTATGTTGAAATATATGAATTACATGATTAAACAAGCAAATTCATGAAATTTATATCCCCTGCTTGCAGGAAAGTTTGAAAAAAAAACGGTTCACATGTGTGGCAGTTATTGTACGGAAACGAAGTGTGACAGACAGACAGACGGACAAACCCAAATTAATAACCCCCCTTTTTTCTTCGAAAAGCGTGGTATAATAAGAAAGTAGGTCAAACAAAAAGTCATGGTGAAGGTCATCCAAAGACAATGATGATATTATAAACAAGTTTCATGAAATTCTACCAGCTAGTTACTGAGAAATGGCTGCGGACGTGGATTTTTTAATATATCAAGGGCAATAACTCTAAGGAAAATTAACCAATCCAAAAAAACAATGAACGGGCATCATCTCAGTATGCTGGTTCATATTTATTTGAAGTTTCATGAAATTCTACCAGCTAAATACTGGGAAATGACTGCGGACGTGGATTTTTCAATATATCAAGGGCAATAACTCTTTAAGGAAAATTGACCAATCCAAAAAACCAATGGACGGGCATCATCCCAGTATGTTGCTTCATATTTATTTCAAGTTTCATGAAATTCTTCCAGCTAGTAACTGAGAAATGGCTGCGGACGTGGATTTTTCAATATATCAAGGGCAATAACTCTTAAGGAAAATTGACCAATCCAAAAAACCAATGGACGGGCATCATCCCAGTATGCTGGTTCTTATTTATTTCAAGTTTCATGAAATTCTACCGGCTAGTTACTGAGAAATGGCTGCGGACGGACGTGACGGACTGACGCACGCACGGACGGACTCATGGGAGAGTACTTGTGGTTTTTTTTCCGTTTGATGTTTTTGTGTGGGGTGCAATTCATTCCGTAATTAACCCCCTTTTACGGAATGAATAACATTAATATGCAAATGAGAAACCCGTTATATAAAAAAAAAAATTTTTTTTTTTTTATCTAAGTGTCTTTATAATGGTGGTGGGTGGGTGTCTTTAGGAAAAACACGCACCCCACAAGTACTCTCTCATGCAGACGGAGGGACGGACAACGCCATTTCAATATCTCCCTCCTTCGAAAGGAATCCCCTGGGGTTGAGTGGTTAGCGTCGGGGATTTCGAAACCGGGTGTCCCTGGTTCGATCCCCAGTCGCGGCACTACGGTCATGGTGGAGTGCACTTGGGCAAGGCACATTTTCTAGCCTAGTACTGGTTTGTTTACCCAGGGATCATGAATAATTAAATTTAATTGCGCGCTAAATGACCTTAGCTGTCGATGCGCCATAAAACAATATACATTCATTTTTCTTCGAAAAAGCGGGGGATAATAAAATATAATGTATTTCTACGCTGACAAATTGATCACGCGCAACATGCATGGACAAATCAAAGCAGTTTGTGCATACTTTCTCCAGGTGTCATTCACACACTGAACAAATTAAAGCAGTATATGCATACTTTCCGCAGGTGTAATTATGATTGCGATTTCAAAATTGAATTTGAATTGATGACTTTACATTTGAAAGGGGAGAGTGCTACGTATATTGTCCAATGAACTCATGAATGAAAGTGTATCCACTCAAAGCCACGCCTCTTAGTGTAATATATTTCTATAAAACCCATGTATTCCATGTTAATCTTCGTAGTATTAAATATTCTGCTAAGCTATAATGGTTGTTCCTTCATTTAATGTTGTACCTATACACAACACATTGGCGACGAGATTGTGATTTTGTACCGCTATAATGATAATGATTATGTTCATTGAGGTCATCGTGGACATTGGAACGTAATGGCTTTTCACAGTCGGAACAAGTTGAAGAAGTATATGCATACGTTCATCAGGTGTATTATGATTGCGATTTCAAAATTGAATTTACATAGTGATGTGTATATTGTGTTAACAAATGAACTCATTAATGAAAGTATATCCACTCAAAGCGACGCCTCTTAGTGTAACATATTTCTATCTAACCCATGCATTTCATGTTAATCTTTGAAGTATTAAATATTCTACTTAGCTATTCAGCTGTTACTTCATTTAATGCTGTACACATACACAACAAGGTCGTGTTCTATTATAGCAGTGTAAATATTCTTTTGTTTGTAAAATGAATCATGTTAGTTTCAAAAGTATTATATGAATTATTTTCAAACAAGATAAAACAAATAATCCACTATTTTTGTTTTTAGTAACCATAAAATGTAGATACAGATTGTTTATTTTTTGCTTCGAAATTTTAATTGGAATTTCCATTTAGTTTTCATTGTTATGCAGCGTTCCTTTGATTTTTATATAGCATGCATTGTGATTAATGCATCAATGAGGGTGTTAACTATGCAACGACCTCTGTGAAATACCGCCAGTCAAATAAAAGTGTTTGCGATAGACCCCCCATTCTATGTATACAATGTTGTGCATTCAACTCAAATATCATTCAATTAACGGACATAACAAGGTCTTCTTGTGAACAGTATGTGATAACAAAAATTTCCGGTAAATCCTTGCCCTAATATATTTCATGATCTGCAGTTAGCCCCTTGCTGGCAGCGCTTTGAGTGCTTTGATTCTGTTTGGCAGAGAACGAAAAAAATACTAGGAAAA
The DNA here is from genome assembly GCA_031761405.1 of Serripes groenlandicus. Taxonomy (NCBI): domain Eukaryota; kingdom Metazoa; phylum Mollusca; class Bivalvia; order Cardiida; family Cardiidae; genus Serripes; species Serripes groenlandicus. The sequence continues at coordinate 3,142,067 of JASEVX010000003.1, forward strand.
TAACACTGGTCTTCTTTTCAGGAGTTGTCTACATTTAACATTTTTTTTATTCGACCATTGTCTCAAATAATTTCCATTGTATCAATTTTAAACCGCCTTCTTGGTTTAGTGTTAGAGCGTTCGCCACGGGTGCCGGAGGTCGCTAGTTCGAACGCCGACCGTGTCATTACGAATACTTAATACAAAACAAAAAGAGTAGTTATGGCTACAAGGTATTTTTGGCCAAATTTTAGCTGATTATTGAACTTTGCCACGACACTACGCTCACAACAATGTTCGCCAAGTTTGGTGCAAATCGAATGAAAACTTCGAATTTGAGACCGTTTAAGGCTAATTAGGCAAATTTGGGATATTTCAAGAGCCATACTCCAATTGCCTTTGGGCGATTTGGCTACTTTTCCAACTTGTTTATCCAGATAGTATGCAAATAAACTTTATCACAACGATTGGTGGAGATCTTATGAAAACTGCTTGACGTAGAAAGTCGACAACTTATGGATGCTGCCCACCCACCGCAGGTGTTCCCAAATGATAGCATGTCCATCGACGAAGTATCAAAATGATAGTAGTGGCTGCCCTGCTTGACCGTCAGGGTTGTTGGGATAGCATTACGACAGTCGCTGTTGTCAGGATTGATGGACCAGTAGTAGCCTACAGGAAACTTACCCAGGAAACGCCGTGATATAACTTAACAAGATTGCCGCGGAGCAAACACCAATGCTATTCTGGATTTTTTAGTCGAAAAAAGGGCATTACTTAATAATGATTAAAGCCAGAATTATCTGACTTGGTATAGATATGCGTAGTTTATCTAGGAACATGTGAACCAGGTCTCATTTGAATATGTGTAACTGTTTTAAGTTATGAGATACGGTGAGTTTTGTTTGTGACGACGACTACAGCAAGGGTATAACAATAGCCTGACTATGTTTCTTAAACAGACGAACTAACAAGAGGGCCACGATGGCTCTCAAGAGTAAAGCAATGTGATTTGTAATGCAAACCACACTAACTCAAAATGCGGTCAGGTAAGCTAATACGAGAGGCCCAACGGGACCAGAATAGCTCCACTGCCACAACGTGAAATAACCCACGTCATTTGTTGACTGTCTTTTGTCAATCAATTTGACTTAGAAGGCCATCATATAATGTGTATGTACCAGTTAGTATTTCCAAATCAGACATTTAGTTTCTTAGGAAATAATTTATTAAATCTCACACGCTGAGCACATAGGATAAAACAGCCCAAGCCCCTCTTGAACGAATCAGTTAGAATGTCGCCCAAGGATCATTTCTACAAAATAATTTGGAAATTAGCCCGACACTTTCAAAGAAGAAGATTTTTAAAGTTGTCACTACATACAGGAAAGGCAAAACAGCCCCGCCCCCTGGTGGCCATGTTTTTCGACCAATTCTCATGGCCATGGCTTTAAGGAAACTGATAGTCGCCCAAGGAACATTCAGGCACATTTCTGTCATGTTTTCTCTAAATATGCACTAGAGGTCAAATTTTCAAGAATATATCTGTAAACCTGTTATATACATGTACACTATGTTTTATTATTAAACAGATATGTCATGTTTGCAATCTGATGATACAAGCATTCTGGACATATAGTGAAATTGGCTGTGAATTATCTACCGTCTAAAGACGTTTCATACTTTTCCTACATGTTTTCAAAGTCATCTGTAGCCGATCTGTTCTATGTAGAAAAGGGTTAATTAAAGAAAAAACAGAACTTCCTAAGATTTTACTCAAGTAATTCCTTCTATCTTCAATTTCTTATTTTTCTTTCTTTTCTTTTCTACAGATTCCACATCCATTCCATCTCTTTGGTCATCTTTCATTTTGATCACAATATCTGCCTCTGTTTTAAGAGAGGGAAGGATTTTCTGACTCTGTTTAACAATGAATTCATGTGAAACTGCTGCTTCATGGAGGCGCTCATCTTCTGAAGAACTGAAAATAAACAGAGGTTAAAACTAGAGATTGCTTTTTTGAAAAAGCGCTTGTCTCCCCATTTGTGTGGTCGTAGGGGAGGAAAAGAAATGATGGAGATGAATTTTTTAGTTTTGGACTGGAGATGAAGCAACAGTGACAATCCTCAGTTATTGAGCGGAAACCATTTTTCAGCTGAGGGTTACCATGACCTTGGTCTTTGACCTAGTGACCTCAAAATCAATAGGGGTCATTTGCTGCTGGTGACCAACCTGCACACCAAGTATGAAGTTCCTGGGCCCAAGCAATCTTCAGTTATTAAGCGGAAACCATTTTTCAGCCAAAGGTCACCACGACCTTGACCTTTGACCTACTGACATCAAAATCAATACAGGTCATCTACAGGTTAGGACCAAGCTGCACACCAAGTATGAAGTTCCTGGGTATAAGCGTTCTTGAGTTATTGAGTAAAACACATTTTTCAGCTGAAGGTTACCGTGACCTTCGACATTTGACCTTGTGACCTCAAAATCAAACAAATTCAATAAAGGTCATTTACTGGTTAGGACCAACCTGCACACCAGGTATGAAGTTCCTCAACATAAGCATTCTTTAGTTATTGAGAGGAAACCAATTTTCAGCTGAAGGTTACCATGACCTTGACCTTTAAGCTAGTGACCTCAAAATCAATAGGGGTCATCTACTGGTAGTGACCAACCTGCACATCAAGTATTAACTTCCATGGCCAAAGCATTCTACAGTTATTAAGCAAAAACAATGTTTCAGCTCATTGTCACTGTGACCTTTCAGCTCAAGGTCACTGTGACCTTGACTTTGACCTCAAAATTAATAGGGTCTTCTACTGGGCATGGCCAACCTGCATACCAAGTATGGAGTTCCTCTGCCCAAGCGTTCTTCAGTTATTGAGCGGAAACCATTTTTTACCTCACAAGGTCACCATGACCTTGACCTTTGACCTTCTGACATCAAAATCAATAGGAGTCATCTACTGGTCATGACCAACCTGCATACCAAGTATGAAGATCCTATGCCCAAGCGTTCTTCAGTTATTGAGCGGAAACAAGTGTGACGGATGTGACCTTGACCACTGTGACCTTAACCTTTGACGTAGTGACCTTAAAATTAATAGAGGTCATTTGCTGGTGGTGACCAACCTGCACATCAAGTATGAAGTTCCTGGGCCCAAGCAAAAACTATTTATCAGCTCATTGTCACTGTGACCTTTCAAGCTCATGGTCACTGTGACCTTGACTTTAGACGTACTGACCTCAAACTCAATAGGGGTCTTCTACTAGGCATGGCCAACCTGCATACCAAGTATGGAGTTCCTCAGCCAAAGCGTTCTTCAGCTATTGAGCGGAAACCATTTTTTACCTCACAAGGTCACCATGACCTTGACCTTTGACCTTCTGTTATCAAAATCAATAGGGGTCAGCTACTGGTCATGACCAACCTGCATACCAAGTATGAAGTTCCTACGCCCAAGCGTTCTTCAGTTATTGAGCGGAAACAAGTGTGACAGACGGAAGGACGGACGGACGGACGGAACGGGCAAAAACAATATGTCACCCCCATGTAATGGGAGAGACATAATTAAAACAATAAGCAGGATATAAAAATTTAAATAATGAATAGAGGTTAACAAATTTGAGCGAAATAAAAACACCAATAAATAAGAGAATAACAATTAAAACAGAAGGGCAAAGATGACCCTAAATCGATCACATTAGGGATATTGTTGTAGCGAATAATTGATTGATTGATTGATTGGGGTTTAACGCCGTTTTTAACAATTTCTCAGTTATATCAAGGCGGCCAGTTCACCTACTCATGCATTTCCTGGTTTTCTCACACCAGTACTCTACACAACAATCTTCCCAAGCAACTGGCTGCTTTTGTAGCGAATAAGTAAAGGAATATATCCGGGAAATTTGTATTAATTGGGAATTAAAGTGAAAGGACTAGAAACTGTTAATACAATGCATTATCCATAAAGGACATTTGTAAAAAGACATTGAATCTTCAAAAGTGGTTTAAGAGATGTCATTTGAAGCTAAAAATTCATTTTAAACCTTTTCTAAATGATGTAAAAGGTCATTGAAGAATAAATTCTGCTAAATTATCTTGAAATCTGACAAGAACTTTCAGAAGAATGGAATTCTACAGTTTTGTCATTTTGCCCCTTTTTTGATACTTCCTGGTTACCATGTTTTTTCAACCCAATCAATATGAATAGCACAACCCTTATGAAGTGGGGTAGAATTCCGAAAGTTAAGGCATCCCCCTCACCACCCTTTCTGTAGCTGCAGCATACAAAATCCAACATATAATTTAGATCTTTGAACAATTGTGAAAGAAGGCATATTCCTGAGAAGATTGGTTGAAATTGGTCCAGTGGATAAGGAAGATATGTCATTTGAAGCTTAAAATAAATTTGAACCCTTTTCCAAATCCCCAAGGTCGCTATGTCTTCAGCCAATCAATATGACTTGACATAATTGCATAAAGGGTCACTAAGGAAACGTTTTATCTGGAAATCAGAAAAGTTCTTTTATTATAATGTAATTTAAAGTTTTGTCATTTTGCCCCTTTTCTGAACCCACCTAACTGCCACGTTTTTCATCCAATCTTTATGGCTTGAACACGTTTTTAAGAGGGTTATCCAAAGAACCTTTCAAATAAATTATCTTTAAATTCGACATTAGGATTCGATGAAGATGGTTTTTCAAATTTTGCAATTTTCCCTGCCTTTCTGAAGATGCAGCAACCAAAGCTCTACATTTAATTCAAATATTGAATATTTTTTGATGAGGATCACCTAGGACACATTCCTCTGAAATTGAACCAGTAGTTTTGGAAAAGAAGATTTGAATAGACGACGTACGACGGACATTGAGTGATCACAATAAATCACCTAGAGGATAAAATAAAAATAATAAACAATGGTTAAAATTAAAACAATAAACAAGAGGTTAAAATAAAACAACAGCTATCACCGAATAAGATGAATAACCCAACACAGCACTTTCATAGAACAGGATTAGGAAAAAATACAATTTTTTGGCTTTTAATCAAAAAAAGAGATGACAATTATGGTCCTCTATGGATCACCTGATTTATTAGAACTTGAATAAATTTCAAAATGTTTACTCTATGTACATATAAGCAAAACAAGCCCTTACCCCTGGTGGCCACGTTTATCAATTGATCAAATAGATCAAATAATTTGAACAGCACTCAACGAACCTTTGTGCCAAATTATTTTAGTTTTTTAAAGTTTTCATTTCATATTCATATAAGAAACAAGCCCCACACTCAATTGTCCTTGATTATCAATGGATTTGAATAATTTGAACAATTTAGGTAGAATGTCACCCAAGAAACATTTGTGCAAAAATAATTTTCAAATCTGACCAGTACTTTTGTACAAGAAGAGACCGAGCCCCGGTAGCCCAGTCGGTAGCGATGCGGGCTGTCAATCCAGGGGTTGTGAGTTCGAATCCCGGCTCGGCAAACTTTCTTTCCGAGGTTTGACAAAAAGTCAATGCAACATGCGTCATTCGTCTTCCACCAATGGGCTAAGTCTATGTGGAAAAGCAGCCAGTTGCTTGGGAAGATTGTTGTGTGGAGTACTGGTGTGAGAAAACCAGGAAATGCATGAGTAGGTGAACTGGCCGCCGTGATATAACTGAGAAATTGTTAAAAACGGCGTTAAACCCCAATCAATCAATCAATTGTACAAGAAGATTATTAAAGTTTTCACTCTATATACATATATTATATATAAGGACAACAAGCCTCTACCCCTGGTAGTCATGTAGAGAAGTACCCAAGAAACATTTGTGCAAAATAAGTCATATCTGGCTGGTACTTTTGGACAAAAACAGTTTTATAGTTTTTTTCCATATTACCGATGTCGCCAAAACTCAAATTCACATAGATTAAAATTCTAAGGACAACTTTGGAAGAGGATCACCTGTGAAATCATTTAAAATTTTGTTTAGGAGAAAAAATTATTTGTATGAAAATGTGACCAGACACCAGATGGTGAGTGAATACAATAGCTCAGCCTGTACTTCCTGGCTAGGAGAACTAAAAATCACTGTAGGCTCCATACCTTTTACTTCTCACACCAATGAAGTAACCTTAGGGGAAAACACAAAATGCTTACAGATTATGCATCAACATCAAGAAACATATGATTCAACATGCAGATCTAAACATACTAAAAGTACTGCACGAGCGTTTCGTGCTACATTGTAGCCCAAACTGGTTTCACTCCAATATTCCTTCAGTGATGCCTAGGGATTAATAGCTGTCTGACATACCTGTGCCCACTACTTGAAACCCTCCGTCTTCTTGGCTGTGGTTTGGGCTCCTCACTATCTATAGACGTCACCAGATCTGTTGAATGTTTAAACAGTCTGATACCTATGGGATAAAATTATATATATATATGAGTTGTGTTTGTAGATTTGCAGTCTCAGTGATTTTACAGATTGTCATCATTTAAAACAAGAGGCCCATGAGGGCCTATGCTCTACTGGCATTGATCTGGCTTGTTTCAAAAGGAACCAATATGTCATCAATATTCAAATACCATCTAAGTTTGGTGAAGATCAGATAGTAAATGGAAGCTCTATTGTGATCACAAGCTGTATTATAGCAATTTTGACAATTTCAAGGGCCATAATCCAGCCATGCATAGATCTGGCCGTTTTTTAGAAATGAACCAAACTCTCATGGATATCTAACTACTGTATAAGTTTGATTGAGATACAATCAAAAATAAGGACTGTATCATGTTAACAAGCCCTATTATAGCAATTTTGACAATTTCAAGGGCCATAATTCAGTCATGCATGGGGCGGATCTGGCTTGTTTTCGAAAGGAATCAAGCTCTCATGGATATCTAACTACTGTATAAGTTTGATTGAGATACAATAAAAAAAAAGAAACTATCGTGTTAAGAAGCTCTATTATAGCAATTTTGACAATTCCAAGGGTTATAATCCAGTCATGCATGGGCGGATCTGTGGCTGGTTTTCGAAAGGAACCGAGCTCTCATGGATATCTAACTACTGTATAAGTTTGGTTGAGATACAATCAAAAGTGAAGACTGCATCGTGTTAACAAGCTCTTTTATAGCAATTTTGACCATTTCAAGGGCCATAATCCAGTCATGCATGGGCGGATCTGGCTGGTTTTCGAAAGGAACCAAGCTCTCATGGATATCTAACTACTGTATAAGTTTGGCTGAGATACAATCAAAAGTGAAGACTGTATCGTGTTAACAAGAAACTGTTTACAGACGGACGCAAGCACGTACGCACGCACGCACGCACGGACGACGGATGAATCGCCACGACATAAGCCCTTCTGGCCTTTGGCCAGTAGAGCTAACTAGTAGGGCTACAATTTAAGGTTGTTTTTGTGTCTGAAGATGCACTTGCATACATACAAACAAGAGGGCCATGATGGCCCTGGATCGCTCACCTTAATTATACAATGTACTGCAATGCAAAACACATCAAGACAATTATTCTGAATGCATCCTCCACAGTGTTAACAATATTTTCCTTCATTTTGCCTAGTGATCTATATTTTTTTACCTGATATGACCCATATTCCAACATGGACTAGATATCATTAAGACAACATACTGACAAAGTTTCAACTTGCTCAAAGTAAAAATGCGGCCTCCGGAGTTTGAACAATATTTTCCTTTATTGATCTAGTTTCTGATCCAATATGACCCATATTCGAACTTGACCTAGATATAATTCAGACAAACATTCTGACCAAATTTCAAGCTGCTGAAGCAAAAAATGTGGCATCCAAAGTGTTCACAAGATTTTCCTTCAATTTGATCTAGTGACCTAGTTTTTGACCCGGCATGACCCATATTCGAACTTGGCCTAAATATCATTCAGCTCAACATTCTGAACAAATTTCAAGCCGCTGAAGCAAAACATGCGGCTTTTACAGAGTTAACAAGATTTTCCCTTAATTTGGCCTTGTGACCTAGTTTCTAATCCAATATGGCCCATATTTAAACTTGACCTAGATATCTTTAAGACAAACATTCTGACAAAATTTCAAGCTGCTGAAGCATAAAATGAGGCATCCAAAGTGTTAACAAGATTTTCCTTCAATTTGGCCTAGTGATCTAGTTTTTGACCCGGCATGACCCATATTCGAACTTGGCCTAGATATCATTCAGCTCAACATTCTGAACAAATGCGGCCTCCGGAGTTTGAACAATATTTTCCTTTATTGACCTAGTTTCTGATCCAATATGACCCATATTCGAACTTGACCTAGATATAATTCAGACAAACATTCTGACCAAATTTCAAGCTGCTGAAGCAAAAAATGTGGCATCCAAAGTGTTCACAAGATTTTCCTTCAATTTGATCTAGTGACCTAGTTTTTGACCCGGCATGACCCATATTCGAACTTGGCCTAGATATCATTCAGCTCAACATTCTGAACAAATTTCAAGTTGCTGAAGCAAAATATGCAGCTTCTACAGAGTTAACAATATTTTCCCTCAATTTGGCCTAGTGACCTAGTTTCTGACCCAATATGACCCATATTTGAACTTGACCTAGATATCTTTAAGACAAACATTCTGACCAAATTTCAAGTTGCTGAAGCAAAAAATGCGGCATCCAAAGTGTTAACAAGATTTTCCTTCAATTTGATCTAGTGACCTAGTTTTTGACCCGGCATAACCCATATTCGAACTTGACCTAGATATTTTTAAGACAAACATTCTGACAAAATTTCAAACTGCTTAAGCAAAAATTGCGGCCTCTGGAGTGTTAACAAGATTTTCCTTCAATTTGGCCTAGTGACCTACTTCTTGACCCGACGTGACCGATGTTCGAACTTGACCTACATATCATTAAGACAAACATTCTGATAAAGTTTAAACATGCTCAAGTTGAAAATGTGGCCTCTAGAGTGTTAACAAGATTTCGCTTCAATTTGACCTAGTGACCTCGTTTTTGACCTCATATGGCCCAGTTTCGAACTTGTCCAAGATTTTATGGAGATGAACGTTCTGATAAACTTTCATGAAGATTGGATACAAAATGTAGCCTGTAGAGTGTTAACAAGCTCAAATGTTGACGACGCACGACGGACGACGGACGGACGCCGGACAAAATGTGATCCCAATAGCTCACCTTGCACTTCGTGCATAGGTGAGCTAAAAAGACATGATGGTCACGACACTCTCATCTGAGTATTGAACTAGTGAGCTAGTGTTATGCATAAACGTTTCAAAATTGACCCATGTTTTTTTTAGACAACCTTTCAAGATGGTCAGATAAAATATGTTACACCTAGAATGATCACAAGTTTTTTCTAACATCGACCATTTAACCTAGCTTTACCCAAAGTGATCCTGTTTCAAAATGTGACCATAATTTGATAAAGACTAATGTCATGGGTGACAACATTTCATGAAGAGAAGATGAAAAGTATACAAACAGGACTGTTCACAAGATTTGACTTTAGGACCAAGTTTTTTGTTGACCAAGATTTGACTGAGATTAATGTTCAAATGAAGATTGGATGAATGGGACCACGAAAGTTTCTCTAATATTTGACCTAAATACCTAATTAATAACCCTTTCCCACATATGACAATTCTGCAGAAGACGACTTTAAAAATATCCAGAGAAAAATAGCTAAAATCTCTATAAATGAAAGGGGTAATTTTTTAATATAGTTAAAAACATTTTGGCAAGAGGGTAAATTGCTCGTTTTGATCAATTTCCCCTTTTGTCACAATGTTTTAAAAAATTGCCTGCTGCAGAGACGTCAAAAAGCGTCTGTATGTGGGAAAGGGTTAAGTTCTCACATGACCAAGCTTGGAACTTGAAAGAGATTTGATCGTTTCAGACGTTAAGTGATTGATTTGGTTGGATTAAATCCTATTTTCAATTATTTTAGTCATAGCATTGCAGCCAGTTCACCTACTCATCTGTTTCCTGGCTTTCCAACAGCAGTACTCCACACAATTAACTTTCGAAGCCAATTGCTTCTTTTCCACATAGACTGTTGGCCCACTAGTGGAAGATAAATGACGCTTGTCAAAGTGACTTTTGTTAAACGTTAGAAAGAGTGTTGGTCAAGATAGGGTTCAAACTTACACCCCTGAATTGACAGCCCACGTTTCTACTGACTGAGCTACCCGGGCTCGGCAAGAGAGATTTGATCAATACAAATGTGCTGCTGAAGTTGCATAAAGGTTGAATAAAACTATTGACCTAGTTTTGGATCCAACTGCCGAAATTTCATACTTAACAATATTGTATGTCCATTTCATATTGTGATAAACAGTATGTGATGAAGACGAATGTTCTGAAGAAAATTGAATGAAAATGTGGCCCGAGAAATGTTCTAAAGCGTTTTTTTTTCTAAAATATGATCAAGACATCTAGTTTTAAACCACACCAAAAACAGCTTCAAACAAGACCATGAACTTTCAAAAAGACTTGATGAGAAATGAGATCTCTAGATTTATTTTTTTTAATGACAAGTTTCAAACTTGATGGCTATTTGATCGAGATAAATGTTCTAAACTCTAAAATTTGTCTAAACAAGAGCTGTCGGAGGACAGCGCGCTCGACTATTCCATTGCTTATTTAAGTTACTGAGATAATGGACTTTAATGTAGTTGCATGCAAAACATTATCAACAATTTCTTAAAGGGTGATAATTTGCATTATATGCAGGATCGAGTTATTCAACTTGATTATTTTCATAGGTGTGATGGTTAGGAAGGGTTGTATAACGTTTCAATGGAATGCATCAAGGAGTTACTAAGATATGGGCTCTTAATGTAGTTGCACGCAAACCTTTAACCATAATTTCTAAGTAGAAAAAGGGCAATAATTTGCACCATATGCAGGATAGAGTTATCTTAATTGGTTGTGTTTTTAAAGTTGTGAAATTGGGAGAGGTTGTATAAAGTTTCAATACAATGCTTCAAGTTGTTACTGAGATTACACTCATAATGTAGATGCAAAACTTTTACCAGAATTTTTAAGTCCAAAAAGGGCCACATATTGCAAAATATACTGGATAGAGTTATCATACTTGATTATTTACATAGGTGTGATGGTTGGGAAGGGTTGTATAAAGTTTCAATGCAATGCATCAAGTAGTTACTAAGATATGGTCTCTTATAGTAGTTGCAAAACTTTAACCAGAATTTCTAAGTATAAAGGGCCATAACTTGCATCAAATGCAGGATAGAGTTATTTAACTTGAAAATCATATTTGTGATAGTTTGGAAGGGTTGTATTAAGTTTCAAAGCAATGCATCACGTAAATACTAGGATATCTACTCTTAATGTAGTTGGAAGCAAAACTTTAACCATAATTTCTAAATAAAAACAAGAGTTGTCGGAGAACAATATAGCTCGCCTATCAGGGCCATCTTCTAACTATAAGGGCCTACTTCAGAACAGTTATAGCATTAGGTCAAGTCACACAGTATCACCTATTGCAAGATAAAACACCTTTTAAATACTTGCATGCAAATGTTAACCAAGTCCATACAGGACCTTTTGGGCCTTTTAAATCTCTAAATTTATTTATATATGATAAGCAACAGCATACACAGTGTCTGAGAAAAGGCCTTGCACGCAAAGGTTTGACCAAAATTCTAAGTCCAAAAACGGGCACAATTCAGTCAAAATCCATTCCAGAGTTATGGGACCTGACATACAAGGTCATTTAATGACCCTGAACAAGTGTGTGAAGTTTCAAAGCAACAGCATACACAGTGTCTGAGAAAAGAACTTGCACGCAAAGGTTTGACCAAGCTGGCAACGCGTACGCCAACGCGGACGCCAACGCCAGGTTTGATTACATAAGCTCCCCTTTTTATTCGAATAGGCGAGCTAAAAAGGGCAACAATTTGCACCATATGCAGGATATAGTTATCTTAATTGGTTGTGTTTAAAGTTGTGAAATTGGGAGAAGTTGTATAAAGTTTCAATACAATGCTTCAAGTTGTTACCGAGATTACACTCATAATGTAGATGCAAAACCTTTACCAGAATTTCTAAGTCAAAAAGGGCCATATATTGCAAAATATACTGGATAGAGTTATCATACTTGATTATTTACATAGGTGTGATGGTTGGGAAGGGTTGTATAAAGTTTCAATGCAATGCATCAAGTAGTTACTAAGATATGGTCTCTTAATGTAGTTGCAAAAATTTAACCAGAATTTCTAAGTAAAAAGGGCCATAACTTGCATCAAACTAAGAGGTATTTAACTTAAAAATCATATTTGTGATAGTTTGGAAGGGTTGTATAAAGTTTCAAAGCAATGCATCACGTAAATACTAGGATATCTACTCTTAATGTAGTTGCATGCAAAACTTTAACCAAATTTCTAGTTAAAACAAGAGGGCCATGATGGCCCTGGATCGCTCACCTGATCTATAGGATTCATAATATGAAGCATGTAGATTTTATAATTTTCAAATTGAGCCAGCACTTTTGGACAAGAAGATTTTTTAAGATTTGACAATTTTCCCCTTTTCTGATGCAGCAGCAACCAAGTTCTACTTGAAATTAAATTCTTTGAACAATTTTGAAAGGGGACCACCTAAGGACCATCCTGTGAAGTAATTTTGAAATCTAGCTAGTACTTTTGGACAAGAAGATTTTTAAAGTTTTAGCAATGTACATATAAGGAAAACAAGCCCCGCCCCGTTGCAGCTATGTTTTTCAACGGATCGGAAATAATTAAACAATTTTCATAGAGGGTGCCCTTAGGAACATAAATTTTGTGCAAAATAATTTATAAATCGGGCCAGCATTTTTGGACAAGAAAAGTTTTTTTAAGATTTGGCAATTTTCCCCTTTTCTAATGCTGCAGCAACCAAAGTTCTACTTGGAATTAAATTCTTTGAACAACATTGAAAGGGGACTACCTTAGGACCATTTCTGTGAAGTTATTTTGAAATCTGGCTAGTACTTTTGGCATGCTTACCAACCCTCCAGATTCAATCGTAAGTCTCACGATTTGAAGGGCGTAACCCCACCCCCACGATCGTGAGGGAGAAACTCACGATTTTCGAAAATTCGAAAATTTAAAAAAAAAAAAAAAAAAAAATCATTTTTTAAAATCAAATCATGAGGATAAATGTACTGAAAATTACTACAATCATTTTCTAACATCAACCTTTTGACATATTGTCACTGATAAAAGGCCCTTTCTTTCAACAAGTTCAAAACAATGTGTGTAGCTCAACTAAATGATTAATACATATTTCTTCTCCATGTGTCTTTATTCCATTGGTACCCGTGTTTTTCATTCAAAAGTATGTCTTTAAATTAAAATGTTGTTAATATATATTAAATATTGAAAGTATTGTACATGTATCCCTGCATAGTTATCTAAATTCCGTTTTATTGTGAACATTTCTACTGTTAAATTCATTGCGCTGAAAATCTCCCCCTTCAAACCCCAATCCCCCACTTTGAGATTATGAAACTCCCCCTTGAGGATGAGAAAAGGTTGGTAAGCATGCTTTTGGACAAGAAGATTTTTAAAGTTTTAACAATGCACATATAAGGAAAACAAGCCCCACCCCCTTGCGGCCATGTTTTTTAACGGATCGGCAATATTTGAACAAGCTTGGTAGGGGGTGCCCCAAGGAACATTTGTGCAAAATAATTTTTAAATCGGGCCAACACTTATGAACAAGAAGATTTTTTAAGATTTGGCAATTTTCCCCTTTTCTGATGATGCAGCAACCAAAGTTCTACTTGGAATGAAATTCTTTGAACAACTTTTAAAGGGGACCACCTAAGGACCATTTCTGTGAAATTATTTTGAAATCTGGCCAGTACTTTTGAACAAGAAGATTTTTTAAAGTTTTAACAATTCACATATAAGGAAAACAAGCCCCCTTGCGGAATTGTTTTTCAACGGATCGGAAATATTTGAACAGTCTTGGTAGAGGGTGCCCTAAGGAACATTTGTGCAAAATAATTTTCAAATCGGGCCAGCACATTTGGACGAGAAGATTTTTTAAGATTTGGCATTTTTCTCCTTTTCTGATGCCGCAACAGCCAAAGTTCTACTTGGAATTAAATTCTTTGAACAACTTTGAAAGGGGACCACCTAAGGACCATTCCTGTGAAGTTATTTTGAAATCTGTCCATTGGTTTAGTAGAAGAAGTCATTTGTAGGAAATTGTTAACAGACGGACGACGACGACGACGCCGGACGCCGGACATTCAGTGATCACAAAAGCTCACCTTGCACTTCGTGCATAGGTGAGCTAAAGAGGGCCATACAAGTATATTGCAAAATATACTGGATAGAGTTATCATACTTGATTATTTACATACCGGTAGGTGTGATGGTTGGGAAGGGTTGTATAAAGTGTCAATGCAATGCATCAAGTAGATACTAAGATATGGTCTCTTAATGTAGTTGCACGCAACACTTTAACCAGAATTTCTAAGTAAAAAAAGGGCCGTAACTTGCATAAAATGCAGGATATAGAGTTATCATACTTGATAATCTACATAAGTGTGATAGTTGAGTAGGGTTGTATAAAGTTTCAATGTAATTTCTAAGTAAAAAAAGGTCCATAATTTGTATAAAATGCAGGATAGAGTTATCTAACTTGAAAATCTACACAGGTGTGATAGTTAGGTAGGGTTGTAGAAAGTTTCAGTGCAATGCATCAGGTCAATACAGAGATATGGTCTCTTAATTTAGTTGCACGCACAATTTTAACCAGAATTTCTAAGTAAATAAAGGGCCATAACTTGCATAAAATGCAGAATAGAGTTATCTTACTTGATCATCTACACAGGTTGGATGGTTGGGTAGGGTTGCATAAAGTTTCAATGCAATGCATCAAGTAAATACTGAGATATGGACTCTTAATTAAGTTGCACGCAAAACTTTAACCAGTATCTCAAGTAAACAAGAGGGCCAAAATGGCCCTAAATCGATCACCTAATTGATAGTAAATTAGTAGCAAATATTTAACTGCAAATATCTTGGAAAATTTGATCAAGGAGTGCAAATGAAACAGCAAGGAGTGGATACTTCTCAAGAAACAGCTTATCAGTAAAGGCCATTTATATCTTGAAATCTAACAAGAACTTGGGTATCTGGAGTTCAGTCGCTTTAATAAGAATGGAATTATAAAGTTTTTGTCATTTTTCACCTTTCCTGATGCCGCCTTGCTGCCCTGTTTTTCAGCCAAATCAATACAGCTTCAACAGTTTATTTATAGGGTCACTTAAGGAACATTTCTACCAAATTATCTTGCAATCGCACAAGCAGATTATAGAGGAAAAGGATTTTAAAATTTGGGTATTTTTCTCACTTTCTGATGCCGCAGCAAGTTCTCAACGGAATTTAAATCTTTGAACAATTTTGAAACAGGACCACCAAAGGAACATTCCTGTGATGTTTTGTGGAAATTGGTCTATTGGAATGGTAGGAGTTGGTTGTCATTTGTAGCTAAAAGTTCAATTTACCCCTTTTGTGATGACGCCTGGTTGCTATGATTGTGTTACCAATCAAAACGGCTTAAACAAATTAAATAGAGGATCATTAAAGTAAGATTCGTATTATATTTTCTTAAAATCAGACAAGCACTTTCATAAAAATGGAATTTTAAAATTTTGTCATTTTGCCCCTTGTCTGATGCCGCCTGACTGCCATGTTTTTTGACCAATCAGTATGGCTTGAACTATTATTGTAAAGGGTCACCCAAGGAACATTTCCACCAAATTATATTGGAATCTGACAGGCAGATTTGGAGAAGAAGATTTTTAAAGTTTGGACATTTTGCCCCCTTTCTGATGCCGCAGCAACCAAAGTTCTCAATGGAATTTAAAGTTAAACCTTTGAACAAATTTGAAAGAGGACCACCAAAGGAACATCCTGAGATGTTTTGTGGAAATTTTTCATACGGTTTAGGAGAAGATGATGTTTAAAGCCAAAAGTTAAAGACGACGGACGACGGACACAGAGTGATCAGAATAGCTCACCTTGAGCTTTCAGCTCTAGGTGATCTAAAAAGGGCCATAACTTGTATAAAATGCAGGATAGAGTTATCTAACTTGATAATCTACATAGGTGTGATAGTTTAGTAGGGTTGTAGAAAGTTTCAATGCATTACATGTAGTATTTAAGTACTTTCATGCAAAACCTTAACCAAAGTGTGACGTGGACCGTGACGCCAACACCAGGGTAAGTAGTATAGCTCTCATATTCTTCGAATAGTCAAGCTAAAAATGAGATTTGATAAAGATAATTGATTGATTTATTGTTTGGTATAAACTGGAACTACTATTACTGGGAAGAGAAGCAAGTGCGATAAGCGCCAATTGTACGTAAACCTCGATAAGCGGGTTGATAAACCTTGTACAGGTAATGCGGAATATATAGATTGATAAGAACGACAATCGTATTAGTAGTAGTAGGAGGTATTAAATGCCACTTTAAAAAAGAATTTTTTTTTTTTTATATCAAGGCGTTACCTTGGTAAATTAGCAGTTCTGCTGGTCCATTTATCCTGACACAAGGTGTAATACTAACCCCTTAATCCTGAAACCTAGGAGGATAGTCATTTCTATCATTTGGTATGACCCAGCTGGGGGTCGACCAGCAACCTCCTGCACATGAGGAAGACGCTCTACCTTATTGCCCAGTTTTTGAACCCAAACTTAACTGAGATTTGATGGAGATGAATGTCTTGATTAGCTTTCAAGAGGATTTGACGAAAAAAGTGGCCTCTGAAGTGTTCTCAAGGTTTTTATGAAATTTGACTTTGAGACCAAATTTTAACCACACATAAACCAGCTTTGAACTTGACGGAGAATTGTTGGAGATGAATATTCTGATGGAATTGGCGAAGAGTGACTTAGAAATGTGGCCTTTAGAGTGTTGACAGGGTAAACTAGAACTATCACTAAAGGTGATTAATACCCCCGCCCCAACCCCTGACACATATTTTATCTCACAGTATTATCTTTGACTCAGACAATTTGAATATCAGTATCGAAAAGAAATACGAAGATGATATCAAAAAGCAATATACAAATCTAATTTTAAAGAAATTTTGTCAAGAACATTTTCTAGTGCATAAAATACAATCCGCATAAAGATATTTTATCTGGACCGACCGCCCGACCGACCACATAAAACGGCTCCTTTTATCTGGATCGACCGCCCGACAGGATGATGCCACACAAAATGGCTCCATTTTGCCATGTTTCAAGTAAATCCGGTTGAAATTGAAGGAGGAGTATGTCGCACCAGATTAGATTTAAAAAAAAAAAATCCTATTTCAAGGTCAGAGGTGAAGGTCACAGGGACATGAAATTTGCGTCTTGCACATCTACTACTCCTGATTAACATTATGCCAAGTATGAAGTAAATCAGGTTGAAACTGAAGGAGGAGTACAACAGATTAGATTTTAACAAAAATAAATCCTATTTCAAGGTCAGAGGTGAAGGTCACAGGGACATGAAATTTGCGTCTTGCACATCTACTACTCCTGATTAACATTTATGCCAAGTATGAATGCCAAGTATGAAGTAAATAAGGTCGAAACTGAAGGAGGAGTACAAGAGATTAGATTTTAACAAAAAAAAATCCTATTTCAAGGTCAGAGGTCAAGGTGAAGGTCACAGGGACATGAAATTTGCCTCTTGCACATCTAATACTCCTGATTAACATTTATGCCAAGTATGAAGTAAATCAGGTTGAAATTGAAGGAGAAGTACAACAGATTAGATTTTAACAAAAAAAAAACCTATTTCAAGGTCAGAGGTCAAGGTGAAGGTCACAGGGACATGAAATTTGCGTATTGCACATCTACTACTCCTGATTAACATTTAAGCCAAGTATCAAGTAAATCAGGTAGAAACTGAAGGAGGAGTACAACGGAACAGATTTTGCGGACAGACCGACCGACGGACTGACCGACCGACCGACGGACAGGCTGATTCCAGTATACCCCCTTCAAACTACGCTTGCGGGGGTATAATGAAAACAGACACTGGGTGATCATAAAGCTCATCTGAAGAACTTTGGACTTAGTTGATTGATTTAAACATATAAGCAAACAATGAAGGTTTATCTGATGCATCAAGTTTCAAATTGCAACAAGACCTCATTTCACAGGACGCTGCTCATATACTATGATATGGAAATGTAACCCTTTCCCACAAAAAGATGCCTCTGCAGCAGACAACTCTTAAATACAATGTGGCAAAAGAAGAAATTGCTCATAAGCCTCAGTCAAACCAATCCGCGTTGGGTCCAGGCTTATCCTTGTTGGATCCGCATTGGGTCGAGGACAGTCTGGGATGATTCTGGATGGTCTGTCAAGTTCTGGGGCACCAATCCAGCAATTTCAAACTTTGTTTAAAATTGCCGTGGTCATACAGGAGGAAATTTCAATCCGAGGGAGTCCAGGACGGCCGGTGTAACGACTGTGTAGGCTCTGGGCAGGTCCGTAGTGGCACAGCGTTGATCCTTTGCAATCCTGAGTGTCTGGGATGGTCCGGTGTCATACGTGTTGACACTGTGTTGGGTCCGGGATGGTCAAGGTCATTCCGAGATAGTCTGTGGCGCTGCCGTGATGGTACCGAGGTCGGATCAGTGTTTGCTCCGTGTTGATACGTTATGGTGCCATGTTGGGTCCAGCTGGTCCGGGTAGACGATGTTTTGCGACTTTCGAGGGACTCAATTTAACCAAGATATCTCTTGATTGGGGTTGTTCCATGTTAATCCAGGGTGCTCTGTGTTTGGTCTGGCTTCAGTGTGACTGTAGCTTAATCTATACGTTTGCATATACAATTTGACTGGTTTTCAGAGATCCAGAAAAGTGGTGGATTTAAAATCCTTAATTGACTGTTGATCCCTTTGTTGTGGAACTCAAATAAATTATCTCAATGAAAAAATGCTTTTGAGTACCCAAAACAAAGGGTCAAATTTGATTATAAGAGATAGAATTTTGGACAAAGACCTATTTATTCTTCCTTGTCTAGGCCTCTGTGATCCTATAAAATATTACCTTCTTCTGGAATCTCTTTCTGGGTGGAGGCAAGAAAACAGATGTCAGAGGTGTCAAGCTCACTGTCAAAAACAAATTTGAGACATGGTCTACTTTTCTTATAATGTTTTCACATTTATATACATGTATGAGTCATGGTCTTAATTTCTTAAAATGTTTTCATATTTATATTTACGAGTCATGGTCGACTTTTCTGGCAATGTTTTTTATAATTGTACTAAAGCCATACTATCATTTTTTTCCTTAGACATTTTTAAACGCAGCCGGCTCAAAAGATTAACAGTGAAGTGCACATATGTTATCTAAACTCTTTCACACATACAACAAATCTGCAGGAGACAAATTTAAACAAGAGGGCCAATATGGCCCTAAATCGATCACCTGAGTTGGTTTAGTAGCCATTATGTAACAGATAATATTTGGAAAAAGATCCAGGGTGGGAATGAAACTGCAATGAGTGGACACTGTTAAGGAAACAGCTTATCAGTAAAGGACATTTAAAATAAGACATTAAATATTTGAACCATTTTGAACAGGACCACAAAAGGCACATTCCTGTGAAGTTGGTCGATATTTGTCCAATGGTTTAGATGTCCTTGATACTAAAAGTTTATTAAAGTTTATTTTACCCCTTTTCTGATGCCGCCTGGCAGCTATCTTTTTCCAACCAATCAATAAAGCTTGAGCAAATTATGTTAAGTGTCACTAAAGGAACATTTATGCGAATTGAGCATCCCTGTGAAATTGGTTCAGTGGATAAAAGAGATGTCATTTGAAGCTAAAAGTTAATTCAACCTCTTTTCTGATGACGATTGGTAAGTATGTCTTCCAGCCAATCAATGTAGCTTTAAAGAATTATTCTTATGAACATTGTAGATGGTCACTGAAGGTACATTTCTATGAATTACCATGAAATCAGATAAGCACTTTCATAAGAATGGAATTTATAAAATTTTGTAATTTTGCCCCTTTTCTGGTGTTGTCTGGCTGCCTTTTTTTGTCAACCAATCAATATTGCTTTAACAACATTTGTAGAGTGTAACCCAAGGAACATTTCTACCAAAATATAAATGAGTCCGTCAGGCAGATTCAGAGAAGAAGAATTTTAAAGTTTGGACAATTTACACACTTACTGACACCGCAGCAACTAAAGTTTTTCATAGAATTCAAATATTTGGACAAATATGAATGAGGACCACCACAGGAATTTTCCTGTGAAAAAAGGTTGAAATTGGTCCAGTGGTTTAGGAGATGTTGTTTCAAGCTAAAAGTTAAAGACGGACAGCAGACAGGCAGACAGAGAGTGAGCAGAATAGATCACCTTTAACCAAGGTGATCTAAAAACATACAGACAAAAATCTGGAAAATCTGTGAAAGTGAAAACAAAATTATTGAATAGAGTTGAAAACATAATGGCAAAGGGAGAACTTACTCATTTTTTCTCAAGCCGTCTGCCATATTTTTGTTTCTAAGTTGTCTGCTGCAGATGCGTCAAAACATGTCTGCATATGAGAAAGGGTTAAGCACATACCTTTCTAGATACTCAGAAAGTTTCTTGGCTACAAAATCTTTCGCTCCTTTGGTGAGCTCAGCATAACTATATTCTTCAATTTCTGTGTTATTTTCTTTATCAGGCCTGAAAATAAAAATTCATTCAAATTAAACCTTTTCCTCATGTAGGCCCATTTTGGACACATCTGTGCAGCAGATAACTTTTGTAAAACATTGTAGCAAATAAGAGAAATTGCTCATGAAAAGTCATTTTCTCCTTTTGTCAATCAGCTTTCAACTTTATTCAATTATCATACTATCATTCATCGAGTTGTTAACTATTTGCCTAGATATTTTCAAAGTCATCTGCTGAAGATTTATTGTAAGTGGGAAATGGTTAAAACAGACTTATTTCAGTTTTTAAATTAGTCACCATACGGTCCTCATCAGGGTAACTAGCCTTTCTGAGCAGCAAGGACAGAGGTAGGCATTCACTGCATGTTACCAGTATCTTCCAGAGGACAAAATAAGGGGGGATCAAACTGGTAACTTCCCCACAGTATCTCTCTTATAACTCAAATAAACCCTATGTTGTGTGTACTCAAAAGAATCGTCTCAGTTATATGATTCTTTTGAGCACCCACAACATAGGTTTGAGTGTCAAATAAGCATTTTAGAACATGAAAGATGAACCTTATCTAGAGCTCTTATCTTCTAGGTTGGCACATTAGTCAAACAGACAGGCTAGTTTGTTTGTTTTAACCTTTTCCCTCATACGACATTTCTGCAGCAGACTACTTTGAACTTATTTTGTCAAAACAAAGAAAATCTCCATAGCTGAATGGATAACTTATGACAAAAAGTGGAAAGCATTGTGGCAAAAGGAGAAATTGCACATTTTGTGCAATTTCTTCTTTTGTCACTATGTTTTCAAAAAGCCGTCTGCTGCAGAGGCGTCAGAAAGCGTCTATATGA
This sequence comes from Serripes groenlandicus, assembly GCA_031761405.1. NCBI lineage: Eukaryota > Metazoa > Mollusca > Bivalvia > Cardiida > Cardiidae > Serripes > Serripes groenlandicus. Next base: position 3,163,587 of record JASEVX010000003.1, read on the forward strand.
GGGAAAGGGTTAATTGTATTTAACCCTTCCCCACCCACTTATAGACAAATTCTGACACATCTGTATCAGACCACTTTTGTGGATAGAAATTATTAAAATGAAAATTATTTAGCTAGTGATGCCATAATTGAATTTTGGAACTGTTGTTGCAATAAAAACGTTATGGTGTCAGATACAGTTTCCATGGCAACCTAGACACATGCTTAATAGAAGGTTCTGCCTCACAAAAGTGGCTGCAGAGCTGCTGACCAACTGATTTCTTGTTTAATCTGCTATGTATTTTGTTTAACATGTTGCCAAGGTATCTGCGTTGAATTCTCATCAAAAGAAAATAGGATCAATTTGCACCTGCTAACATTCTAAATATGTTCTAATGAGGCTTCAAAGAGCAATAATTTTGAATACTTTTTAAGTGAAGCTCTATTCTAATTAAAGGGCTATTCTTTTGATAGAAATTATTAAAATGAAAATTATTTAGCTAGTGATGCCATAATTGAATTTTGGAACTGTTGTTGCAATAAAAACGTTATGGTGTCAGATACAGTTTCCATGGCAACCAAGACACATGCTTAATAGAAGGTTCTGCCTCACAAAAGTGGCTGCAGAGCTGCTGGCCAACTGATTTCTTGTTTAATCTGCTATGTATTTTGTGTTACATGTTGCCAAGGTATCTGCGTTGAATTCTCATCAAAAGAAAATAGGATCAATTTGCACCTGCTAACATTCTAAATATGTTCTAATGAGGCTTCAAAGAGCAGTTATTTTGAATACTTTTTAAGTGAAGTTCTATTCTAATTAATGGGCTATTCTTTTGATAGAAATTATTAAAATGAAAATTATTTGGCTAGTGATGCCATAATTGAATTTTGGTACTCTTGTTGCAATGAAGACTTTATGGTGTCAGATACAGTTACCATGGCAACCCAAATAAGAGTAAAAAAGAAGATTTCTATTTCATCCATATAGGTATGGAGCTGTTGAGTTATTGACACAGTTTTTTATCAGTGATGTATGAAGTGTATATGTTTTCAAGATATTGGCATGGAAACCTAGGCCAGAAGAGTTGAAATTAATTGCTCATGAAAAGCTTCTTAATTTGTTTCCTGCAGATTTAAAAAAACGATGTTTTGAATGACTTTGAAAAAATGATATATAAAACAATTATCTCTTTAACTTCTTAACACATTTATGTATTTTCAAATCACTTGGTACAATTGTTTATCTTAATGGGGCAGTTTATTATTTGCAACACTTAGGCTGACAGCTGAAGGTCAAGGTCACACTTTAAGGTCAAAGTTCAAAAACAAGCGAAAATATAACTATTCATAATTTTTTAAACTTCAACTTACATATTTTCAGATAATTATGCACTAATGTTAATGTTTATGAGACAGTGTTTCACATACAAGACTTAGAGTTGTAACTCACAGGTCAAGGTCATGCATCAAGGTCAAATGTCAAATCAGGTTAAAACAAGCTTGTCAGGGCATTAACTTGTACCAATATAAGCATTTTTCCCTCCAAATCATTTTGTATAAATGTTCATTTTAATGCAAATAAGGGTTGCAACTCACAGGTTAATGCCACATTTCAATGTCAAATGCTACAGACATTTTAAAGTTCTTGGCATAGTTGCTAACTTTAACAATATGAGTACTTTGTTGCATACAAAACCAATGCTGTAGCTCTATGGTCAAGGTCACACTTCAAGATCATAATCAGAAGAAATAGACTGTGTCCTGTTGTCAACAGACATGAATACATTTTGAAATCACTTGACATATGCAATTATAAACTTTGAGAGTTGTGAGAGTTCTTATTTCAGTGTGCGCATGCGTATGATTGCACTTCCGCTTCCGTTCTGGCGGGCGTTGTAAAAGTTCTCCCTTCCATTGCGCATGCGCATGAGAACTCCCACAACGATGTGGCGTGAAATATGTTCTCCCGTTGTGGGAGTTCTCATTTCGGTATGCGCGTATGATTACATGAGAACTCCCACTGTGTTCAGTAAATAAGATACGTGTCCTAAAAATAGCACACACCTTTTTTTTCATTTTTTGTGTTCGTCATAAAAGCTTATTTTGTTCAAGATATCGATACAAATCACAAAATTGAAAAAGTTTTAAGAAAACACCACATGAAAAAACAGCAAAATACATATTCAGCAGCATGAATATCAATGTATTCATGTTTCAAATTTCGCTACGGGATTTTCCAGAATCTCGTATTACGATGTCCGACATTTTTTTTGTTAGAGGTCACCGTTTTACCTTGTTTTTGTGATAATTTTACCATATTCACTTCTGTAAACATAATATATGAAGTCTTTTATCAAATTAGATACTTCATCTACCTTTTTTCGGTGAAATTTATGCATGAAATGCTTTTATTTCACAAATGAACTCCACTCACTGATTCTCAGTAGCCAGACCATCAAATGGTGGTTTCAGCACGGTAAGGGTTAATTAATAATGAAACCCGTATTTATAATTTGTTGCCAATATATTTTTGAAGTCGTCTGCTGCAGTATGTGGGAAAGTTTAAAGCCATTTTTAAAAGTATTTCAATGATATCATTGCGGTTCCTCTGTAACTTACCAGTACAACAGGGCAGTTTTAATTATACTGACAAACCATCAGTTGTAATACATAAGCTACAAACATAAACCCGAAATTGGGAATCCATTATGAGCAATAATTTATTTCTTCTTTTGCCAATGTTTCCAAACGTCCTCTGCTGCAGATGCATCAAAATGAATCTGCATAAATGTGTGGGAAAGGGTTACCTGATTACTAATAATCTCATACAATATTTCTAGAATCTTCTGCTTTGAAAATATCTGAAATTATCTAAAAATAAAATAACATCATTCTATTCATAATTTTGTTTATACAAATTAAAAAAAATAACAGAATAAACAAAAGGACCATGATGGTCCTAAACAAGGAAAACAAGCAATGCCCCCCTTGTTGTCATATTTATCAATGGATCATAAGAATTTCAACCGTTTTGGTAGAGGGTCACCAAAGGAACATTTGTGCCAAACTATTTAAACAAGAGCTGTCGCATGTCAGCATGCTCGACTATTTGGCCATTTGATACTATAGCCAACAGTTGTTACTGTTATAGTGGCTTGATAGTATAGTACTATAAATCAAGTTGGATAAGTCTTGTTTGAATAGCATCTGCTGTTTGTGAGAAAAGGTCTTTCATGCAAAACTTAAACCCAAATTTCTAAATTCAACAAGGATGATCATTTATAATAGATTCAGTCAGGAGTTACCTAACCTGTTTGCTTGATATCTTTAAAGACTATATTGAAATTTAAAATCAATCCCTGAGTGGTTACTCACTTAATGATATATTGCATGATAGTATCATGCATGCAAAACTTTAACCAAATTTTCGAAGTCAAACAAGGGCCATAATTTGTACTAAATTCATACAACTTCATTCAAATTCATAACTTGACTGTATGACAACCCTGAAGACATGAATGCAGTTTCAAGTCAAAATATCATTAGTGGTTACTTTGATATATCCATGATAGAACCTTGCATTCAAAACTTTAAACAGAATTTCTAAGTAAAAAAATGGCCATAATTTGCATTATATGCTGAAAAGAGTTATCAAACTTGATTGTTTATATAGGAGTGATGGTTGAGATCTGGACTCTTAATGCAGTTGCGGGCAAAAACTTACTAGAATTTCTAAGTAAACAAGAGGACCATGATGGTCCTTTATATCGCTAACCTGATCTAATTAAATCTAAGAAGTCCACACACAAGAGGCCATGTTTTTTTAACGGATCCGAATAATTTGAACAATCTTAGTAGAGGGTCCCGGTCCCTCAAGGAACATTTTTAAATCGTGCCAGTACTTTCGGACAAGAATATTTTTTACAATGCACATATAAGGAAAACAAGCCCCGTCCCCTAGAGGCCATGTTTTTTATCCGATCCAAATTATTTGAACAGTCTTGGTAGAGGGTCCCTCAAGGAACATTTGTGCCTCATTATTTTTAATTCGGGCCAGTACTTTTGGACAATGAATGTATATTGTTTTATGGCGCATCGACAGCTAAGGTCATTTAGCGCGCATTTAAATTTTATTATTCATGTTCCCTGGGTGAACAAACCAGTACTAGGCTAGAAAACGTGCCTTGCCCAAGGGCACTCCCCCATGACTGAATTGCCGCGACTGGGGATAGAACCCGGGACACCCGGTTTCGAACTCCCCGACGCTAACCACTCGACCACAGCAGATACTTTTGGACAAGAAGATTTTCAAAGTTTTTACAATGCACATTTAACGAAAAACAAGCTCCACCCCTTGTTGGCCATATCTTTCAATGGATCGGAATAATTTGAACAATCTTAGTAAAGGGTCTCCCAAGGAACAATTGGGCCAAATAACTATTAAATCGGACTAATACTTTTGGACAAGAAGATTTTTAAAGTTTTGGTAATTTTCCCCCAAGTTTCTAATAACGCAGCAACCAAAGTTCTAGTTGTAAACAAATTTTTTGAACAATTTTTGATGAGGGCTACATAGGGAACCTTCTGGTTAAATTACTTTGAAAACGGACAAGTAGTTTCAGAGAAGAAGGATTTGAACTGACAACGGACACCATGACAGATGATGGACAACGCTCTAAAGAAAGTGCTCATTTCAAGTAATTAATTCTTTTTCAAGTTTTCCAAAGACTGTCTGCTGAATAACTGATAAAAACCATCCGCATTATCTAAGAAAAGGTTAACCATTTCTCACATACAGACGTTTTCTGATGCCTCTGCAACAAGCAATTTCTCCTTTTGCCACAATGTTTTCCACTTTTAGTCATAGGTTATCCATTCAATTATAGAGATTTTCTATTTTTTTACAAAATATGTTCAAAGGTGTCTGCTGCAAAATTGTTGTATGAGGGAAAGGATTAAACTAACTTACCTTAGTGAAGGAACAGATGGGGCAATTATCTTCTTCTCTTTACTTTTCTGCTGTTGTGTATATGAATCTATAAAAATATTTTGTTTTGTTCAATAGGGCCTTTTTTCAACATTATAAAAAAACAAAACAAGAGGCCCAAGGGGGCCAGTATCGCTCCACGGCCATAAGGCAAAAATAAAATCTCCAAACAGCCCTGCCCCGTGGTGGCTATTTTTTTTACCAACCACCATGGCTTAAAGGAATCTTGTAGAGTGTCACCAAAGGAATGTTTCTGCAAAATTATTTGAAAATATGCCTGACACTTTCGGAGGAGAAGATTTTTTAAGTTTTCACTATGGTCATATAAGTCAAAATAGCCCCGCCCTCTGGCGGCCATGTTTTTCGACCAATCAACATGGCTTGAAGGAATCTGATAGAGGGTCACCCAATGAACATTTCTACAAAATTATTTGAAAATCGGCTGAACACTTTCGGAGAAGAAGATGTTTTAAGTTTTCACTATAGCTATATAACGCAAAAAAGCCCTGCCCCCTGGCGGCCATGTTTTTCGCCCAATCAACATTTCTTGAAGGAATCTAATTAAGGTTCACACAAGGAACGTTTCTACAAAATTATTTGAAAATCGGCCTGACACTTTTGGAGGAGAAGATTTTTTAAGTTTGCTCTTTAGCCATATAGGCAAAATAGCCCCGCCCTGTGACGGCCATGTTTTTTTACCAATCAACATGGCTTGAATGAATCTGATAGAGGGTCACCCACGGAACATTTCTACATAATTATTTGAAAATCTGCTGAACACTTTTTGAGAAGAAGATTATTTAAGTTTTCACTATAGCTATATAAGGCAAAAAAGCCCCGCCCCCTGGCGGCCATGTTTTTCGCCCAATCAAAATTTCTTGAAGGAATCTAATAAAGGGTCACCCAAGGAACATTTCTACAAAATTATTTGAAAATCGGCCTGACACTTTCGGAGAAGAAGATTTTTTAAGTTCTCACTATTGTTTTCTTTCGGTTGCCATGGAAACCAGAATTTTGAATGGATTAAAAAAAATTGAAGGAATTTAGTAGAGGACATTGAGAGGATGCTTCCTATGAAGTTTCAACCAAATTGGCCAAGTGGTTAGGGAGAAGAAGTTGTTTAAAGGAAAAAGTTAACGCACGCACGCACGCACGCACGCACGACGGACAATTCGCCATGACATAAGCTCGACTGGCTTTCAGCCAGTGGAGCTAAAAACCATATGATACCACAAAGTCTGTTTCATACATAACATTATTTATTAATTGTATTATTATTATCGGAATAATAGGCCGAGTCTCCTGCCATGTACGTTTTTTTTTTTTATTTTGTCTCGTACCACGTATGTGGTAGGAACCATATGGCTCGTACCACGTATTTATTTTGTGACGTATGTTATCTCGATCCACGCGTTTTTAATGAGGGATTAATTCCGAAGGTGTTAAAATATTGTAAACAGTTAATTGATTAAAGCAACAGTGTGTTTTATTGGTTTAGTATACACACGAAGTTAATAGATCAGTTAATAGTATTGATTATTAATGTTTATTTCTCTATTTTATTGATTTGTATTGTCTATTTATTTATTTTATTGTTTATTTATTTATTTTATTGTTTATTTATTTTGTTTTTGTTTATTTATTTAATATCTTGTTATTTTATTTTATTGCTTAAAAGTGTTGTTGTTTCTTAAAAAAGGTTTATTGATTATTAATATTTATGACCGTTTACAAAATTCACTGCAATAAAATCTGTCATTTGAACTGTTTAATTTGATTTTTAATTCCTCAGATATGTTTAAACAGCTGAAATGAAACCATTCTTCACACTTTGAACACTCAATCATTGTTGGATTCGAGTCGTCATGAGGCAACCTACAGTTACAGAAAATATCTATTTCTTTAACTATAGGATTTTTCATATTTTCAGACTGAAGAGGTACAGACGGAAAGACAGTGAATTGTTTCTTTTCCAAACAGCTTATTAGATGATGTCGCATTAATTTCTGATCAAATTTTAATGTTTCTGGTTTCTCTCCTCGACTCACACTTACAGCATACGCTATTGAATAAACACCACAGTCCAGACCCCCTTGCTGTTTCTCTAAATCATAACGAATTATGTTTACATTTTTCTGACTTGATTTTAAAATAGAACAAACTTGGCGTCGAATATCACAATGTATAGTTGTGGGATTCAAACTATCATACAACTTTACTTCGTGGTGTTCGCAGCCAAACTTATTAGAAACTGTTACCCAATGACCATACTTTATATCCCCTTGAAATAATATTTGAACAAACGTATCAGAGACTTGTTTGAACTTGCTAATATTTTGAAATAATGAAGTACTTTGAAATCCATTCAGCAAAAATTGAAAAAGATTCTGACTCAGATGTATTGACCAGGCTCGGCTGTGTCAAGACAAATGAGTAAGACAATTCTGGTATGGTAGGAGTGAGATGTACCTGCTGTTGAGAACAGAGTGATGGCCAGTCATCTTTCACCGCGATAGCAGCAGAAGATTCGGGCAAAGACTCTGGTAAAGACTCTGACTCAGATGTATTGACCAGGCTCGGCTGTGTCAAGACAAATGAGTAAGACAATTCTGGTATGGTTGGAATGTGGTTGGTTAAAGGGATGTGGTGTACGTGCGGTAGAGAAGGCCAGTCGTCATTCTTTGCTGTAGGCACATCTACAGCAAAGATTGACTTAGAAGAAGTGAAGGCAGAATGAAGGGGCGGCCAGTCGGCCAAAGAAGATACAGTGGGAGCAGATGGCACACAGAGTCTAGTCCGCTGCAATACTACAAGAATATCAGATTTTAACACATGCATGCCATCTTGAGAAAGATGAAGACCGTCCTTTGCCAAGAGGTGACGGCGGACGGTTTTCCTACTAAACCCAAATTCATCATGGCTGATGAATACCACATCACTCCACTTCCGTAGCTCATGATTGATGTCGACGGCACGTTGATTGCAACGGTCAAGGAAACGGGTGTCTATCTTCCCGCCCCAAGTGTTTATTGCCCTAAGGAGTATCCCCGAAACAAAAACACATATCCGGGGAGCTCGTTCCCGGATAGCAGACAACAACGTATCGAACCGACGAACAATTTGAGCTACGGACTCTGTTGGAACGTTGTTAGTTCCAACATGAAGAACCACAGCCTGGAAAGGGAATGATAAATACCAGTTAAATTAGTAACTCAGTTCAATCAATTTCTGACTAGTTATTTCAACAGTATTTCATTTCAATCTATTTCATACTAGCTGTTTCAACAGTATTTCAGTTCAATCATTTTCAGATTAGTTTTGTTTCGACAGTATTTCAGTTCAGTCACAATTGATTGGGGTTTAACGCCGTTTTTAACAATTTCTCAGTTATATCACGGCGACCAGTTCACCTACTCATGCATTTCCTGGTTTTCTCACACCAGTACTGCACACAACAACAAAATCACAACAATCAATTTCTGACTAGTTATTTCAGTATTTCATTTCAATAAATTTCTGACTAGTTATTTCAACAGTATTTCATTTCAATCTATTTCATACTAGCTGTTTCAACAGTATTTCAGTTCAATCATTTTCAGATTAGTTTTGTTTCGACAGTATTTCAGTTCAGTCACAATTGATTGGGGTTTAACGCCGTTTTTAACAATTTCTCAGTTATATCACGGCGACCAGTTCACCTACTCATGCATTTCCTGGTTTTCTCACACCAGTACTGCACACAACAACAAAATCACAACAATCAATTTCTGACTAGTTATTTCAGTATTTCATTTCAATCAATTTCTGACTAGTTATTTCAACAGTATTTCATTTCAATCTATTTCATACTAGCTGTTTCAACAGTATTTCAGTTCAATCATTTTCAGATTAGTTTTGTTTCGACAGTATTTCAGTTCAATCATTGATTGATTGGGGTTTAACGCCGTTTTTAACAATTTCTCATAATTAAAACGGTAATTATAGCTTGGGGCTTTATTGACTGTTGATTTAGTTAATCGTTAATCGATAATCGATAATCGGTAACCCATTATCTCGATCCACACGTTTTTTAAAAAAATCGATAATACGTGGTACGAGCCCATCCACCGAGGACTGTCTCCTGCCAAGTACGTGGCAGGAGACACTCCGTTATATTTATTTGTGCAAAAGTAAAAATTGTTCTAACAAAAAATGAAGATGATGTCCAATTCTTAAAATCTACTTTAAACACAAAAATTCATGTGGGTTTTTTTTAACCCCAAAAATAAGGTAACATACAGCATTTTCAGTTTTAATTAATAAAACCTTTCCCACATATAGACGCATTCTGACACATCTGCAGCTGACAACTTTTGAAATCCATTTTGGCAAAAGGAGAAATTGCTCAAAACAACCAATTTCTCCTTTTGCCACAATGATTTTAACTTTATTCAATAATTAATCCTTCATTTATAGAGATTTTCCATATTTTGGACTATATGCTTTCAAAGGCATCTGATGCAGAGTTGTTGTAAGTGGAAGAGGCATAAGATGCAACAATGATCCTCGGACTAGTAGTTATTGAGAAAGTCATATTAACCCTTTCCCACCTGCAGACGACTTTTGAAAACATTGTGGCCAAACTTGAAAGGTGAAATTACTCATGATGAGCAATTTCACCTTTGGCCACAATGTTTTGAACTTTATATTACAATTAAGCTATATTTTATGGAAATGTTTCAGGTTTTTGTTACTATGTTTTCAAAGGAGTCTGCTGCAGATTTGTTGCATTTGGGAAAGGCTTAAGATAAAAAATACCAACAAATAAAAATAAAAATAAATGTATGACCCTTTTACCCATTTGATAAGTTGAAGTACTTTAAATTAAATGTGTGTGCTTAATTTTAAATCATGATTCTAACAAAAAATATAGATGCTTTGTCCAATTCTAAAAATCCACTAAAATTCATTTTATTTACTCAAGAAAGAAGGTCACAGTCAGCATCTTAATCATACAGTGTGAATAAGGTCTTTAGATGCAACTATGATCCAAGTAACATATCACTAGAAGTTATTGAGAAAAAGTAAACCATTTTTTAACTCAGGAGCTAAATTTATGCAAAAAAAAAAAAAAAAAAAAATGACAAAGTTGAAAAATACAAACATTAGCAAAAAATCTAAACAAATGACCCTAAAACCCTGTTTGATATAGTGAAGTAATTTATATACTAAATGTCATTATGTGTGTGCAAAATTTGAATTAATGAAAACAAAAAAATGTAGATGTTATGCCCGATTCTCAAAATCCGCTAAAAACCTGAGGTTACAATTAGCATTTAGAAGGGTAATAAATGCAATTATAATCCAAGTTCGAAAGCCCTGTCACAAGTACTTATTGAGAAAAAGCAAAAAAACAATAAACTTAAACATTGAGCTTAACGCAAATGCTTACTCCAACGTTACCAGAAAAGCAACAACTTCATCTCGCTATTGCTATCTGTCTGGTCGGGTATCACTAAACAGAGTCTGGTAGAGTCCGGTAGAGTCTGGTAGAGTCTGGTGGTCAAATATCCCATTATATCACTGTTTTGTTGTGTTTTTGTATTGAAATGAATAAAATAAAGTGATATTGTATCATATAATAAAAAAATAAAAGGTATTTGCCTATTTTAGTTCATTTTCGAGTGAATATAGAAATATTATAAGCGTGAACACGGACACTGGTAGAGTCTGGTCATTATTAAGCAATACATACAAAGTTTTATACGATTTTTAAGTTATAAAAAGTTTAATTTGATTTATATGTGTCATATTATATATTTATTTATTATATTATTTCAGCTGATAATCGGGAAAATAGTGGAAGATTGAGGATTTTTAACGATAACATTGTGTTTCGTAATTCAAAATGGCTGACGTGAAAATTCCGTTTATAATGCGGCCCTATCGTATACCATTTATATTTTTATTTATATGATACAAAAGCACTTTATTTTATTCATTTCAATACAAAAACACAACAAAACAGTGATATAATGGGATATTTGACGACCAGACTCTACCGGACTCTACCAGACTCTACCAGACTCTGTTTAGTGACACCGGTCTGGTCACTGGTAGACACAAACAACAAAATATCGTCTCAGAAATCAAATCTGCATTTTATAGGTAAACCTAAAAATTTGCTCTGCTAGTCACAGGGGCTCGTAGTTATAGTGATTTTTTTATTGTGTAGGATATATTAAAAAAAATTATATACATGACAATAAAAAAATAACTACGAGCCCCTGTGCTGCTAGTGATCTATATGTCAGCTTCAAAATGTTCAGCCAAATTTATCAATTTTAAATAATGCTCATCAATCTGTTTTACTGACCACAAAATTGACTGAACTAATGTTAACCAGAAAACAGTTTGGTCTCATTTAAATGAGATTGTCAGACACATAATGGTCCACAATTAACCAGGTTGACACGAAAACCCATAACGATTTAAATTTATTACTAAATTAAAGAATGTCTTTGCCTCAACTTTGGAATGGATACTTACATTTAGCGATTTCGTTGTCACCAATGGCATCTCGTAACATGGCACGTTTTTCTTCATCTTCACTCGAGCTGTCAGAGCTTTCCATGCTGTATCATAACAAACCGAGTCTGCTTATCGGCTATTTCCGGTTTTAGCCGAAGTGTTCCGTTTACCCAAAGACCTAATAATGTGTTATTAGGTCTTTGGTTTACCTGAATCGGAAACCTTCGGATAACCTTTATGGTCAAAGGGAAGCAATTCACTTTCAAGTAAGGTATAGGTGGAAATGCACAGTTGAAAGCTGATTTTCCGTTTCCTTCGGGCACCCTTACTGTTATTCTCTAAATATTTCTCATAATATCCATTCTGGTATTACTTAAAAGATTGTTCTGTATCTCAGTCATAACAGACAGAATGAATTGGCCGCAAAAGTTATCAAAAACAGGGTGGAAAAACAACAAAAACGCAGTGTAAAATATATTTCCGAATTCGAATATACCGAATGCCACTGTTATTTGCCACGATAGGCCCAAAAAGGGTCAATGAACCTATAATGAACATAAAATGAACAAATAGTAATTAGTTAAACTATTAGTGATTTTCGTAAACTCTTCAGTTGACTAAAACAACTCGATGTCTGGAATTAATGCATACATAATGAAACAAACTACTTTCGGTGTTTTGGCGGTTTAAACGTGTTGGTCCACAATGGGGTCGTCTATAGGCGTTTGCTTGCAACACCGTGTCCAAAGGGCGCAGTCGGCATTGACCGGATAATGTAATGTTTAAAGCTGGTAACTTAAGACTAGGTGATTTCGAATGGTAGTATTACCCAATCTCTCTATATTACAAGTACAACAATTTCTGCAGAATGTAGCAAAAAAAGGAAAGAGCGCTGGAACGAAACAGTCTTAAGACGAAATTGACTCGATTTGCTAATTCCAATTTATTCCAAAACGGATACTTCGTCAATATGTATTTGAAAGCTACAGAAAAGAATATTCACAAGAAATGGGCATCAATTTGTCTGAAAAGACTGCGTTAAAATGTGCCCATATACAGACGCATCGTGCAGTAGACGTCTTTATTTTCTCAGAATGAGCAATTTCTTCTTTTGCTGCAATGTTTTCTATCTGATTATTAAACTATAATTTATAGAAATGTTCCATATATTTGCATCTATTTATGTTTCCGAAATCGTCTGTAGAGTTGTTGTTTTGGGGGAAAGGGTTTAATTTAAGGTTAATTTACGCCAAATACATCCGCGGGCCAGGCTCATGTACAGCCAAGCAGTCCCTAAGGAAACTGTGTTTGCCTAGAAATGGTTGTACACTTTCCCAGGACTGAATTGAATAAGTGACAATGGGTGTAAATAATTTGTAAATATTTACATGATGCACTGGAACTGTTTGATATGATCATTTTTTGTATTTTGACCTTGTGTGAAAGTAAAAGTAGAGTATATAAAAAAAAAAAAAGTTTAGGTTAGCCCGATTTTGCTAAAAACGAGGTTATCCATCTTCGCGGGCTGTAACATGGAAGCGAAGTAGGATTTTGTGTTTGGTAGTATGAGACCTAAAGAGCTTCCGGATTTAAACAAAAATGAAAGATAAATTTTGTGGCGTCTGCAAATATTGAAGCGTTCAAATTAATTAAAAAATGACGAAACTGGTTGCCTGGAATGGACCGGTGACTCAATTGGCCATTCAGTCGTTAGGTATTGGCGAATTTTACATTTTGTTCCATACAAATTGACGTTTTAAAGCTATTTAAGCAAACATTTGATTGTTTAGTGACCCAAGCATGCTGACGTATGAAATTTGATCAGTTCCATTCACTATTGACGCAGTAAAACCTTAATTTGAGCCATTCCTAGAGAAAACCAACATTATGGACACTGCGTAATGCATCGACCCAGATTAGTTTGCGCGGATTTCCGGACCGACACATTCCGTCTCAGGGGATAGAGGTATATAGTAATGATTCCTGAAACAGAAAAGCAACAGGAGACGAAACAAGTCTGTCCGGGTTAGCCTGTGCGGCATGCTAAGGCTGATCCGGATAGATACTTAACGCAGAGTCGACAATGTTAGTTTTCTCTTTTCTCGTGGACCGGCTCATGACTCGAGGACCTTTATGATGGGCGATAGCACAAGGCGGGCCGGACTCAAACCGCAAAACTTAGGTTTGGGTGGCACAGGTAAAATTTATTTTCTTTCCGTTGATATATGCTTTTCTGCTTTCATTTTAGTTTATATGTAAATAAATACAAAAAAGAAGATCCTAGGCAAAAGGCTTCTTTGTAAAAACAAATGAAATGTCAATTTTGTGTCGTTTGCAATGATTGTTAGATACAGTCAAACTAGTTGTAAAATGATGAAACTGGTTGCCTAAAATAGCTGAATATAATGCATTAACATGAAGTTTGATCATTTCTATGAATATTTGATACAATAAAACCTAGATATGTGATTCGTTTCTTATTTTCTATCGCGAAGCACTATATATTGCGCGATAGTACAAAACAGGATCGATTCAAACCGCAAAACCTAGGTTGGGGTGGTATAAGAAAATTGAATTTTAGCATTTTGCATTTTCTTTCACTTTATATTACACTTTGTAAATAGATACAAAAAATCTGATCCCGAAGGAAAAAACATTTGTCTAAATACACAGTACATGTACTTACATAATTGATGTTGATGAGCTAGTAAACAACTGCGAGGCATATAAGAAATCCGGTAAATAACAAACAAGTATGTACAATTAACAAAACGTAATTACGATAAGCAAACAAAAAAAGAATATTAACTTGTTGTTCAGATAAAATATACAATGACTATGACAATTGAGATTGAAACCCACAAATTGCATCGATAATACACTCGTGTATATGTATATCAATATCAAACAATATAACTGTATGCAGTCTGATATCGTCCTACACCACACATCCATATCCCACAATTTATATTGATAGCGTACTCGTATTCATTTATACACTTATTTAATCAATACAAGAGGATGTTGATGATAATTATAATGTTATAGATCGTGATCTTCTTTGTAGTCTGATCTCGGTTTACACTTACATATTTGTTTATTATAACGATATATTTTCCTCGTAAATACAGTGTACGGTTAAACATAAACAATTAATGAATACACTCTACCTACACTACATGGGATCAACATATGTATAAATACATGTATGTATAAATAGATTCATCAACCGGAAGGTATCTTAGGTACCAGTAGATATTTCTAATATCATCGCAAAAACGAGAATGAATAAAACAAGTACTTAAAACATTGGAAAGATATATTTCATTTTAAAACGAGTTAAAATTGAGTATTACTACAATCAATTGTAACCGTAATTTGACCAAGGCATTTTAAATTTAGTTTACCGTAATAACAACTTCTGCATTCATGGTCAATTTAACACTTTCCCTCTTACGACAATTCTGCAGCAGACGACTTTGAACGTATTTTGTCAAAACATAGAAAATCTCCATAATTGAATGGATAACCTATGAAAAAGTGGAAAACATTGTGGCAAAAGGAGAAATTGCACGTTTTGTGCAATTTCTTCTTTTGTCACTATATTTTCAAAAAGCCGTCTGCTGCAGAGGCGTCAGAAAGCGTCTATATGAGGGAAAGGGTTAAGTAACATCATATAGCCCTGTGCGTGATCGCACCACGCAATGCACCAATGAGGCTACCATGTCTACTTAGTTTCGAGTAATGAATTCCAAGCTCGAGGTCAATTTACTTTCACAATCAATGAAACAACTAACGATTACCATGCACTATGTTACCTTCTGATTTGAATCTTATTGAGCGCGAAGTTTCTTATCGTTTGTATGGTGATTAACAACGATTTCACCATTGTTTCAGTCATATCACAGCGTTTCCCGGGTTATTTACCAATACTGCTTGTAAGCTCGACTTGAATCCAGAACATCCGTCGTAATATGAGCCGTCCCGCGAGAAAACCAACATAATGGCCTCTGCGTAATGTATCGACCAAGATCAGCATGCGCAGTCCGCGGAGACTGATCCGGGCCGACACATTCCGTCTCAGGGGGATAGCGGTATAGAGTAATGATTCCTGAAACAGAAAATCCACAGGAGGCGAAAAATGTGTATCCGGTTAAGCCTGCGCAGCATATTTAGGCTGATCCGGGTCGATACTTTACGCAGAGCCCACAATGTTGGTTTTCTCGCGGGACGGCTCATATGCTATTCCCGTAGCACTGAACGTCACGAGGGGGAAGGCACCTCTACCATTTCCAAAGTCTTTGGAATGATCGGACCTGGAATTGAATCCTGGTCTTCCGCTCTCGAGGGGCCGAGCCCCGGTAGCTCAGTCGGTAGCGACGCGGGCTGTCAATCCAGGGGTTGTGAGTTCGAATCCCGCCTCGGCAAACTTTATTTTCGACGATTGACAAAAGTCAATGCGACTTGCGTCATTCGTCTTCCACCAATGGGCTAAGTCTATGTGGAAAAGCAGCCAGTTGCTTGGGAAGATTGTTGTGTGGAGTACTGGTGTGAGAAAACCAGGAAATGCATGAGTAGGAGAACTGGCCGCTGTGACATAACTGAGAAATTATTAAAAATGGCGTTAAACCCCAATTCAATCAATCAATCAATCCGCTCTCGGGGCAGACACTCTAACCACGATGCCACCGAGGCCATCGATCCCGAGGACATCTTGAATATCGTCGAAAAGGGAGTCTCATTCACAGGTCTTAATAAGGTGAAGTACAGATGTCTCTCTTGTTTATCTAATTAACCCTTTCCCACATACAAACTATCTGCAACAGACAACTCTGGAAATATGTGGACACAAATATAGAAACTCCCTATAAATGAGGGTGTATTTACTGAAAAAGTTGAAAACATTGTGGCTAAAGGAGAAATTGCTCGTTTTGAGCAATTTCTCCTTTTGTCACAATGTTTTCAAAAGTCGTCTGCTGCAAGGGCGTCAGAAAGCATCTATATGAGGGAAAGAGTTATAAGTTTCATTGGTACTCCTATAAGTACATATAAGACCTTATGTCGATGTTGTTTTAATTTGTTTTAATTTGCAAAGCATGGATCTTTGCACAGCTTTTCGAACTATTCTTCACTGGTTCACGTAAACGCACGAAGGGGTAGACACAGATATGAGGCTTATCACAGAAGCTGTCTGACTGGGGTCAGATAGGGTTGATGTTTCGTCTGCAATGTTTCTTACAATTTATCATAATTAACATCAATCATCATCCGACCCTTTACCACAACGTTTTATAATTTAGACCTTTCCACTCTATGTACTTAGTTTCGGGTAAGGTATCTCTGGATTAATCCTGATCAAATTTACGATTACACAGGAACTACAATATGAACCGTCCCGCGAGAAAACATTATGGAGTCTGCGTAAAGTATCGACCCGGATCAGCCTAAGTATATCAGGCCTACCCGGATAGACACTTTTCGCCTCCTGTGGATTTTCTGTTTCAGGAATCATTACTATATACACCTCTATCCCCCTGAGATGGAATGTGTCTGCGCGGACTGCGCAGGCTGATCTGTGTCGATGGATTACGCAGAGGCTATGGTGTTGGTTTTCTCAAAATGCCCCCAAAATGCAGCTGCGGCGATAGACATCTGCGTAATGTATCGACCAGATCAGCCTGCGCTGTCCGCGCAGACTGATCCGGCCGACACATTCCGTCTTAGGGGGATAGATGTATAGAGTAGCTATTCCTGAAACAGAAAATCCACAGGAGGCGAAAAGTGTCTATCTGGGTAAGCCTGCGCGGCATGCTAAGGCTGATCTGGGCCGATACATTACGCAGAGGCTATGATGGTTTTCTCGCGGCACGGCTCAAATGAAGACTACACAGGAATCTCGGGATTAATCAGTCTTAAATATTTTGTTTAGTTCCATCTGCTAACAGTAAAGAATTCGGTACTATTTTATGTTAAAGGGTAGACTTTTGAAGGCGTTGTATGTACAAATGAATCAGATTAAATGTGTTTAGTTTCACCCGTTTACAGCGAAGAACACAGCGAAATTAGACTCTGGTTTACGGCATTGTATATCTAAATGAATCAGAAGTGTTTTTGCATCTCTAACAGTGAAGATGCAGTTGAGAGTTTTCCATAAATATAATTCGTTTTACAACGACCTTTTTTCTCTTAAGCAGTTAGACTAAAATAGTTTAAGTTGCATCTGCTAACAGTGAAGACTTCGTATTGAATAAGCATAAACTATAGACGTTTAACCACGGCGCAACATATTTAGTATTCTGAAACTAGAAACGAAATCCCAGTAGTTTTATGCAAAGGTAATAACCGCATTCTGGCGAGTCAAAAAGACCCCAAAATGCCAGACGCGGACAAACTATATATCCTCAGCTATTCTTTAACCATTTCCCACATGCAGACGCGTTTTACGCCCCCGCAGCTGCCGACTGAAATAACATGTGGCAAATGGATATATTGCACATAATGAGCAATATCTCATTTTGCCCTCTTCTCAATAATTGAAATATCTTTTGTAATAAGTTCCATTATTTTGCCTTAATTCGTCTGCTTCTGATTCGTTGTATATGAGAAAGGTCTAAACCGATGTCTGTATAATGAGTATTATTGCCCGATAAGATATTAATCACACTCCTGTTTTACTCTGACTCTTCCATATTACAGTGCGTGGTATTACGGGTACGAATGATGAACGACGCGTTCCTGACATTCCTTCACTTAACCCTACTCATTACCGTTATTGAATTATGGTATCTTATCTTCGCGAGATAACGCGAGATTTGTGATGCACGTGCCTGTCATGTTTACATAGAATCCGTCATAATATCTTCCACACGCTTCAACCTGCAAAGCAGAAGGGGCTTATTGACGTTTTCAGAAATGTTAAACCATTCAATCCTGTTTTTCTTTTTCTTTAATTGTTTACCCATCCTGTATGTAGTTTATCCATTTTAAAACCCGAAATGCTGTTTACAGAGTTTCAGAATGTGTTGCCTTGAGAATAATAAAAAACAGCTACCGAAAAAAGTATCACCAGAAAATTGAGGATGGCGAGATTTTAACCCTTTCACTCATATAGACGCTTTCTAACGCCTCTGCAGCAGACGGCTTTTTGAAAACATAGTGACAAAAGAAGAAATTGCACAAAACGTGCAATTTCTCCTTTTGCCACAATGTTTTCCCCTTTTTGTGATAGGTTATCCATTCAATTATGGAGATTTTCTATGTTTTGACAAAATACGTTCAAAGTCGTCTGCTGCAGAATTGTCGTATGGGGGAAAGGGTTAAAGCAGAGTTGGAAATATCGCGGGTAAAAACGACGATAAAAGATATTTTAAGCAAATACCCATTTTTTCATAATATCAAAATGTCGGCTTCAACATAGAGGCATGACAACTCACCTTTATTCAGTAAAGGGTTACCAAAAAGAGCACAGTGGAGTGATGAACGGATACGGACCATTTACACATAGATCATATTGTCTTAGTTAACCTACTTCATTTAACCCTTTCCCACATACAACACATCTGCAGTAGTCGATTTAGAAACAATCTAAAGATATATAGAAAGGACCTATCAATGAAGGTTTAATTACAAAATAGCGGCAGAAAAAATTCAAGATGAGAAATTGCTCATTTGTTTGCAAGTGGGAAAGGGTTAATATGAGCGGCACCTGGCGATTGACTCCGAATTTACACTTTATGTTAGCTTGAATGATTGATTTGTGTTTATCGCCGTTTTAAAAGTTACATTTCAGCCACATCACGGCGGCCAGTTCACCTAACGTTTTTGGCATTGCTTGCTGGCACCCGTTTTTCACACACCAGTTTTCACAGGTAACCGGCACATAGAATATTGAGCTAATTGGTGGAAGACGAAATATGCTTGTCAAAATGACTCGAGCCGGGGTTCGAACCAACGACCCCTTGATTGATAGCGCTTGTCATTACCGACTGAGCTATCACGGCTCGACTGTATTGGCTTAAAACTAGTGGGTGGGGCTAAACTTGTAAGGAGATAGATGAAAGTCTTTGTTTCATATATTTTCTCGAACGTTTAACCATTTTTCATTATGACGCATCTGCAGCAGACGACATTTAAAACGTTGTGACAAAAGAAGAAATTGCTCAAAATGTGCAAGTTTTCCTTTTGCCACAATGTTTCCAACTCCTACAATAATTTAACTCCTAACTATGGTGATTTTCCACATTTTTGCCAAAAGTTTTTTTAAGTCGCAGATTTATTGTATGTCGTTAAAGAGTGAACGGATTCTGGTGATATTGTGTGCATGTACAGACTCACACCAGTAACGTAGGAAAGTGGAGTTTTCGACATCTGCAGGTTCTCGTGTATGTTAGGAACAGCCCATATTTTATGAGTGATTTTCTAAACACTTATTTTAACTTGACTAGATTACGTTAATCCTTTTGTCAATCAAAGGTAAAAAATAATCTCATATACATTTTCATAATTATTTTTCAAACATATATTATTTCTGTTTTGGGGCAATAGTCCGCATTTTGACATTGTTAAAACTAAAGTGTTATATCTGTGTTATATGTTGGGCATATTTGCCCCTTTTCCTGAATAAAATCTATCTATTCACCCACAGAACGATCACTCTTTACGCTCCTCAAAAGACGATTACTTACTGTTCTATATTGACTTGAAAGCGAACCTTGCAGATCCTGATTAACCTGTTCGCGGTTCTACATTGCTTGTCAAAGTTCGATGGCCTATGTTTCTGCATAGAGGCGCACATAAAAAAAATAAACTGAAATAACGAGAAGAGATTGTATATCTCGTGAGATCTCACGAGACCCAAACGAAAGGAATCAACTCATCTATGGCACTGATGATCATGATAACGTTTACAAGACAATATTCACCGGATTTCCGCGGTTGTTCATTCCGTTTTTTAGCTATTACACAGATGACTAGATAGTACGTAATGTCTTTACCGTGTGGTCTGGAGCAATCTTTATAGAATACCAGTTATATGAAAAACTGTAAAGACAATTTTGAAATCTATGAGTAGAGTATGTTTATCGGTACGATTGGTATGTTTATCGGTACGACTGGTATGTCTATCGGTACGACTGGTATGTCTATCGTACGACTGGTATGTTTATCGGTACGACTAGTATGTTTATCGATCCAACTGGTATTTTATCGGTACGACTGGTATGTTTACCGTTACGACTGGTATGTTTATCGGTATGAATTGTATGTTTATTGGTATTACTTGTATATTTATCGGTCCAACTGGTATGTTTATCGTTACGACTGGTATCTTTATCGGTACGACTGGTATGTTTATCGGTCCAACTGGTATGTTTATCGGTACGACTGGTATGTTTATCGGTACGACTGGTATGTTTATCGGTATGAATTGTATGTTTATTGGTATTACTTGTATGTTTATCGGTACGACTGGTATGTTTTATCGGTACGACTGGTATATTTATCGATCCAATTGGTATGTTTATCGTTACGACTGGTATGTTTATCGGTACGAATGGTATGTTTATCGGTCCAACTGTATGTTTATCGGTCCAACTGGTATGTTTATCGGTACTACTGGTATGTTTATTGGTATGAATTGTATGTTTATTGGTATTACTTGTATGTTTATCGGTACGACTGGTATGTTTTATCGGTACGACTGGTATATTTATCGGTACTACTGGTAATTTTATCGGTACGACTGGTATGTTTATCGGTATGAATTGTATGTTTATTGGTATTACTTGTATGTTTATCGATCCAATTGGTATGTTTATCGGTACGACTGGTATGTTTATCGGTACGACTGGTATGTTTACCAGTACGACTGGTATGTTTATCGGTACAACTGGTATGTTTATCGGTCCAACTGGTATGTTTATCGGTCCAACTGATATGTTTATCGGTACTACTGGTATGTTTATCGGTACGATTGGTATGTTTATCGTTACCACTGGTATGTTTATGGTACGACTGGTATATTTATCGGTACGACTGGTATGTTTATCGGTCCAACTGGTATGTTTATCGGTCCAACTGGTATGTTTATCGGTCCAACTGGTATGTTTATCGGTACTACTTGTATGTTTATCGTTACCACTGGTATGTTTATGGTACGACTGGTATATTTATCGGTACGCCTGGTATGTTTATCGTTAAGACTGTTATGTTTATCGGTACACCTGGTATGTTTATCGGTATTACTGGTATGTTTATCGTTACAACTGGTATGTTTATCGGTACGGCTAGTATGTTTAATGGTATGACTGGTATGTTAATCGGTATGAATGGTATGTTTATCGGTCCGACTGGCATATTTACGACTGGTATGTTTATCGGTACGACTGGTATGTTTATCGGTACGACTGGTATGTTTATCGGTACGACTGGTATGTTTTTCGGTACGACGGGTATATTTATCGGTACGACTGGTATGTTTGTCGGTACGACTGGTATATTACTCGTTACGACTGGTATGTTTATCAGTACGCCTGGTATGTTTATCGGTACGACTGGTATGTTTATCGGTACGGCTTCTATATCTATCGGCACGACTGGTATGTTTATCGGCACGACTGGTATGTTTATCAGTACGACTTGTATATCTATCGGCACGGCTGGTATATTTATCGGTACGACTGGTATGTTTATCGGTTCGACTAGTATATTTATCGTTAAGACTGGTATGTTTATCGGTACGACTGGTATGTTTATCGGCACGACTGGTATGTTTATCGGCACGACTGGTATGTTTATCGGCTCGACTGGTATGTTTATCGGTACGACTGGTATGTTTATCGGTACGACTGGTATGTTTATCGGGTCGACTGGTATGTTTATCGGTACGACTGGTATGTTTATCGGTACGACTGGTATGTTTAACGGTACGACTGGTATGTTTATCGGTACGACTGGTATGTTTATCGGTACGACTGGTATGTTTAACGGTACGACTGGTATGTTTATCGGTTCGACTGGTATGTTTATCGGTTCGACTAGTATGTTTATCGGTACGACTGGTATGTTTATCGGTACGACTGGTATGTTTATCGGTACGACTAGTATGTTTATCGGTTCGACTGGTATGTTTATCGGTTCGACTAGTATGTTTATCGGTACGACTGGTATGTTTATCGGTACGACTGGTATATTTATCGTTACGACTGATATGTTTATCGTTACGACTGGTATGTTTAACGGTACGACTGGTATGTTTATCGTTACGACTGGTATGTTTAACGGTACCACTGGTATGTTTAACGGTACTTTACATCAGTTGTAATTCTTTGGTCGGCAACCTGAGATCAAGTTCATTCAAGGTTTTCATCCCTTTTCAATGAGTATACTTTCATCTGAGAGTTTCCATATATTTGCCAAAACGTTATCAAAGTCGTCTGCTGCAGATTTGCTGTATCTGGGAAAGGGTTAATTCGAATAACAAGAAGATATTTCTTTAATTTATCGGTCTTTAAAAATGCCAATTCATGAAAATAAAATAAATGAAATAAATAACAAAAATTTATGATTACTCGCACAGATTAGCCAGGAATTCCTTTTTTCTCTCATAAATGAATCAAGTTTAAAGCTTCTAGATTCGTCGTCTACTTTTAAAACATTTCTGGAAAAAGTGTAACATCTTTTATAAATACAATTGTAAGCGTAACTGTAACAAAAAAGCGCTCGTTGCGGTTCACAGGTTAAACAGTCAGCAATTTTCTCTTTTTCCAAAAATGTTTCATAAAATTGTCAGCTCGATATTCGCCGGTAATATGTTAAACACTATGAGAAAGGAAAATATTTAATCATTTTACTGCAATACTCGACTTTCATGCACGCACATTTTGATGCAACATAAAATGATGACTTTCGAAAACAGTGTGTTTATTGTGTTTTTCATTTATGGAGATATTCCGCATTTTAGTTGTTTTCAAACTCGTCTGCTACAGGTTTAACCCTTTCCCTCATACGACAATTCTGCAGCAGACGACTTTGAACATATTTTGTCAAAACATAGAAAATCTCCATAGTTGAATGGTTCTGTGCAATGTCTTCTTTTGTCACTATGTTTTCAAAAAGCTGTCTGCTGCAAAGGCGTAAGAAAGCGTCTATATGGAAAGGGTTAAAGTAACAATTGCTCATATCCGGATCATTTTCGACGTCATTTGCGAACAGAGTAGATCGAGATCAAACTACACATTCGTTAAATCTAATATTGGTCAATATTGTTCGTTACCAATTTATAATTTGAGCCGTCCCGCGAGAAAACCAACATTATGGCCTCTGCTTTATGTATCGACCCAGATCAGTCTGCGCAGTCCGTGCAGACTGATCCGGGCCGACACATTTCGTCTCAGCGGGAAAGAGGCATAGAGTAATGACTCCTGAAACAGAAAATCCACAGGAGGGGAAAGTCTATCCAGGTAAGCCTACGCGGCATGCTTATGCTGATCCGGGTGGAAGTTTTACGCAATGATGGTTTTCTCGCGGAACGGCTCATTTCTGAAATATCTATGAACGGAACGTAACCACTGTATTCAATATACAACGGTAGAGGGAGATTTGAAAAATGCACGTAACACGCTTTGGTGCGTTGTTATGCTATTGGTTGGCGACGGGTTTGGAAATTGGTTTTGATAACGTTAAGTAGTAACATTACAAACCGTTGGTCAAACCGGTTCCAAACCCGTCGCCTGCATTTACCATAACAGCGCACGAAATATGCTGCGGTCTCGTTCGACATTTCCAAACCTCCGGCTACCGTTGTAGGTTGAATACTGTGGTAATGTAATATGTATGAGCCGTTCAAAGTGAAAAACCAATATTATGGACTCGGCGTAATGTATCGCCCATAACGGCCTGCAAAGTCCGCTAATCCGGACCGACACATTCCATCACAGGTGGGTACATGTATAGAGTAATGATTCCTGAAACAGAAAATCCACAGGAGGCGAAAAGTGTCTGTCCGAGTTAGCCTGTGCGGCATACTTAGGCTGATCCGGATCGATACATTACAACATGTTGGTTTTCTCGTTTTCTCGTGGAACGGCTCATACAGATTACGTAGGCTGTATACTATATATACATCCGATGATAACACGAGTTGTGTGCTCTATCCTGTGATTGCACCAATGATTTAAATTACATAGTATTACGTGCTTAAAGCACAGGTAAAACAAAATGAAAATACAAATATAACAACAACTGAACAGATTTTAGAGCCACCACTTGATTGCCCAACTACGGGCTGACTCAGTTCCTCTAAATCCACACTGTTGAATATTACTGCAGCAAGCAGCGGCCGATCTAACTTGTCACTTTCTAGAATTCCAAGATTTTTATTAAATGAATAATTTTCCATTTCCATATTGTATGTTATGTTGGTAAATGGGCTTGTCGTAACAAATGGATACATAAGTGTATTATTCAGATGTGCCTGGAGTTTAATATATGAAAATGTGCTTCCTGAAAACTGGGTCACACTTCCGCAAGTTGTTAAGTCATGTGATGCGCATCTATGCAATGCGCAGAATTGCATATGAATTTTCCCAGGAACCTTCATTTTGAAATCCGACACGGCTAGTATGAACAATTCGTTTGAATCGTGAAAGTTAAATTGGTATTCTAGTGAACAACATAAGTTATTCTTGTTTGTACAAACAGATGAATGATTAGAACCGTTAGTGAGCACTGTAAATGTCATGTTCATTCCATAGTCGTACGTCCCCGTGTGTTGAGTCAGAACGTCACTTACGTATTTTGTCGATTTTTTTGGTGTCAAACGTTCGTTCATATGAGTTCCACCTGACGTATTTAAAACGTCTGCTATAAGGAGCACGCCTTCACTGTCGGCAAAGTCGGGATCAGAGTGCTTATCAATCCCATGACCAAAGATACCCGAACTCGCCATTACATATTCTTCATTACGGATGTTTGACGCTATGACGTTGATGTTATTTCGTTTGGCAAGACCAGAATACATTTGAATGGGCATTACAAAGGGGTAGAATACATTCCAAGCAGATGTCACTAGTAAATTACTGATTCCCATTATCTCTAGCAACACTTGGGTCGGATAGTAATGTAACAAATCAAAACAAACAGTTGTTCCGAACTTTCCAAATGGAGTATCAAAGATGGCGTATTCAGCTTCCGGAGCGGGGTCAAAAAGCGGCATTTCGTCATACAGGTTAAATTTGTGATACCGGGATACCAGCAAACCGGAAGAATCAAATACAACATTGGTGTTAAACTGATATCGACCATCAGGAGGACAGCTGGTTTCCAGTTGTTCACGATTACATTTCTTTATATCTCCCATATTAACCACCACGTACATCCTGTTTTCACGGGCAAGACAACTGACTGTGTTAAGAACTCTTGAATTTGGATAGCGAGACGGATCTGCACACGGGTTCCACTTGGCTTTCTCGTCGGGAACGTCTTCTAAGAAAGGCACGATGGAGTCTCGTGTGTGATCGAAGCCAGTTATACCATATTCGGGAAACACAATGATTTTCACTCCCTGAAAAAATAGTAATGATACTAATCATTTATGGGAAACAGATGGATTTTCTGTTCTGACAATACTGTTCGACCTTAAATAAAAGTGGAAGATGTTTTTCTTTTTAAAGTATGTGACCCGTTCCAACAAACAGAACATTTCTGATGTTTCTGCAGTAGACGACTTTTTAAAACATTGTTGCAAAGGAGAACATGCTTATAATGAGCAATTTATCTTTTTGCCATAATGTTTTCAACTCTAATGTATAGTTTTAAAATTGTTTTAAATAGAGTTCCATACCATTGACTAGATGTTCTTTTTGATGTCGTCTGCTGCAGAGTTGTTGCATGTTTCAAAGAACACATTCAACGTTTGTACTGACGACATATTTAGGAAACTAACAAAGACCCAGTGTCCATTTATTTCACACGTCAAGACATTATTGGCAGAGGGGGGTCATACACACGTTGCAAAACTGGACCAGTTGTTTCAAAGGAGAATAGTTGTCTAAGCTTTGTTCATCACGTTAATAATGCCGCCACTAGCAGTGTTATATTTGTTTAAGCTTTGTTCATCCCGTTATCAAAGCCACCACTAGCAGTGTTATACTTGTTTAAGCTTTGTTCATCCCGTTATTAATACCGCCACTAGCAGTGTTATACTTGTTTAAGCTTTGTTCATCCCGTTATTAATGCCACCACTAGCAGTGTTATATTTGTTTAAGCTTTGTTCATCCCGTTATTAATGCCACCACTAGCAGTGTTATACTTGTTTAAGCTTTGTTCATCCCGTTATCAATGCCACCACTAGCAGTGTTATACTTGTTTAAGCTTTGTTCATCCCGTTATCAATGCCACCACTAGCAGTGTTATACTTGTTTAAGCTTTGTTCATCCCGTTATTAATACCGCCACTAGCAGTGTTATACTTGTTTAAGCTTTGTTCATCCCGTTAGTAATGCCACCACTAGCAGTGTTATACTTGTTTAAGCTTTGTTCATCCCGTTATTAATACCGCCACTAGCAGTGTTATACTTGTTTAAGCTTTGTTCATCCCGTTATTAATACCGCCACTAGCAGTGTTATATTTGTTTAAGCTTTGTTCATCCCGTTATTAATACCGCCACTAGCAGTGTTATACTTGTTTAAGCTTTGTTCATCCCGTTATTAATGCCACCACTAGCAGTGTTATACTTGTTTAAGCTTTGTTCATCCCGTTATTAATACCGCCACTAGCAGTGTTATATTTGTTTAAGCTTTGTTCATCCCGTTATTAATACCGCCACTAGCAGTGTTATATTTGTTTAAGCTTTGTTCATCCCGTTATTAATACCGCCACTAGCAGTGTTATACTTGTTTAAGCTTTGTTCATCCCGTTATTAATACCGCCACTAGCAGTGTTATACTTGTTTAAGCTTTGTTCATCCCGTTATTAATACCGCCACTAGCAGTGTTATACTTGTTTAAGCTTTATTCATCCCGTTATTAATGTATTAGTACCGCCACTAGCAGTGTTTTATTTGTTTAAGCTTTATTCATCCCGTTATTAATACCGCCACTAGCAGTGTTATATTTGTTTAAGCTTTGTTCATCCCGTTATTAATACCGCCACTAGCAGTGTTATATTTGTTTAAGCTTTGTTCATCCCGTTATTAATACCGCCACTAGCAGTGTTATACTTGTTTAAGCTTTGTTCATCCCGTTATTAATACCGCCACTAGCAGTGTTATACTTGTTTAAGCTTTATTCATCCCGTTATTAATGTATTAGTACCGCCACTAGCAGTGTTATATTTGTTTAAGCTTTGTTCATCCCGTTATTAATACCGCCACTAGCAGTGTTATACTTGTTTAAGCTTTGTTCATCCCATTATTAATGCCACCACTAGCAGTGTTATATTTGTTTAAGCTTTGTTCATTCCGTTATTAATACCGCCACTAGCAGTGTTATACTTGTTTAAGCTTTGTTCATCCCGTTATTAATACCGCCACTAGCAGTGTTATACTTGTTTAAGCTTTGTTCATCCCGTTATTAATGTATTAGTACCGCCACTAGCAGTGTTATATTTGTTTAAGCTTTGTTCATCCCGTTATTAATACCGCCACTAGCAGTGTTATACTTGTTTAAGCTTTGTTCATCCCGTTATTAATACCGCCACTAGCAGTGTTATATTTGTTTAAGCTTTGTTCATCCCGTTATCAATGCCACCACTAGCAGTGTTATATTTGTTTAAGCTTTGTTCATCCCATTATTAATGCCACCACTAGCAGTGTTATATTTGTTTAAGCTTTGTTTATCCCGTTATTAATGTATTAGTACCGCCACTAGCAGTGTTATATTTGTTTAAGCTTTGTTCATCCCGTTATTAATACCGCCACTAGCAGTGTTATATTTGTTTAAGCTTTGTTCATCCCGTTATTAATACCGCCACTAGCAGTGTTATATTTGTTTAAGCTTTGTTCGTCCCATTATTAATGCCACCACTAGCAGTGTTATATTTGTTTAAGCTTTGTTCATCCCGTTATTAATACCGCCACTAGCAGTGTTATATTTGTTCAAGCTTTGTTCATCCCGTTATAAATACCGCCACTAGCAGTGTTATATTTGTTTAAGCTTTGTTCATCCCGTTATTAATACCACCACTAGCAGTGTTATATTTGTTCAAGCTTTGTTCATCCCGTTATTAATACCGCCACTAGCAGTGTTATATTTGTCCAAGCTTTGTTCATCCCGTTATTAATGCTACACTAGCAATGTTATATTTGTTTAAGCTTTGTTCATCCCATTATTAATACCGCCACTAGCAGTGTTATATTTGTTTAAGCTTTGTTCATCCCGTTATTAATACCGCCACTAGCAATGTTATATTTGTTCAAGCTTTGTTCATCCCGTTATTAATACCGCCACTAGCAGTGTTATATTTGTTCAAGCTTTGTTCATCCCGTTATTAATACCGCCACTAGCAGTGTTATATTTGTTCAAGCTTTGTTCATCCCGTTATTAATACCGCCACTAGCAGTGTTATATTTGTTTAAGCTTTGTTCATCACGTTCTTAATGCCGCCACTAGCAGTGTTATATTCGTTGAACAATTGTGAAAGAGAATCGTCACATGAAAAATTCCGTGAAGTTTGATTGAAGAGGTTAATAAGCTCAAACTATACACGAATTTATTTATTTAGGAACATTTTAATTTTGAGTCAAGTGTAATACAGTCGCATTGCAACTTGATACGGTTTATAACCGAGACATATTAGGGCTACTCCTTGTTCTCCCGGCCTAATGTGATACGAGGAGCAAAGTCTCAGGCGTACACTAGAATTAAAGATTTCTTTTACGACAAACATTTATTTAAAAACATTGAAGCTAAAGGAGACATTGCTAAACATTTCTCCTTTAACGGTGGTATAATGGTAAAGCGTCCTCCCCGGGTGTTGGAGGTCGTGAGGTCGATCACCGACCGGGTCATACCAAATACACTAAACACATGGATATGATGGCTGTGGGGTTAGCATTACGACTGGCTCACTGGTGTTAAAATAAATGGACCAGTAGAACAGGAAACTTACCAAGGAAAAGCTATGATATAAGTTCAAGTTGAATGCGGCATAATATAGCAAACAAACCCAAAATCTCCCTTCGACACACCATTTCCAATTCGATTAAAAATAAATCTTTATCTATATATATTTTCGATATTTTAAAAAGTTTTGCCTAAATGATTTCAAAGTCGTTTGCTGCATATTTGTTTTAAGTGGGAAAGGCGTATAAGTACTTGATAGCAGGTAAACCAATGAATCAGACAGGATCAAAGGTACTTGATAGTCAGCAGACCAATGAACCAGACAGGGGTAATATCGAGCAAAAAAACCTGGGATGTAATAGCGAAAGCACACGCTCTATTTAACCCTTTACCCACAGAAAATAATCTGAAGCAGACGACTTTGAAAACAATCATGCAAAAAGATTGAAAATCTCTATAAACGAAAGTGAAATTAATAAAAAAGTGGAAAACCTTGTGGTAATAGGTGAAATTGCTCGTTTTGAGCAAGTTCTCCTTTTTCTCACAATATTTTCAAAAGTTGTCTGCTGCATATGCGTCCGATTGCTTCTGCAAGTGGGACAGGGTTAGAATTCATCTCTTCCAATTTGTTGTTTACTTTGCTGAAGCGAGTAGTGTTTATTCAACTTTGATGGAAATGTACGCCTGCTTCTTAAGATGTTATCCAGAAACTGGTAAGAGGCACGACTAAACAGAACACAACTAAATCACGATATGGGTAAATAGACTGTTAAAAGGCGATCACAACTAAATCACGATATGGGTAGACTGTTAAAAGGCTATCACGACTAAATCACGATATGGGTAGACTGTTAAAATGCGATTACAACTAAATCACGATATGGTTAGACTGTTAAAAGGCGATCACAACTAAACCACGATATGGGTAGACTGTTAAAAGGCGATTACAACTAAATCACGATATGGAAACAATGTCAAAAGGCGATAACAACTAAATCACGATATGGGTAGATAGACTGTTAAAATGCGATCACAAGTAAATCACGATATGGGTTGACTGTTAAAAGACGATCACAACTAAATCACGATATGGTTAGACTGTTAAAAGGCGATCACAACTAAATCACGATATGGGTAAATAGACTGTTAAAATGCGATCACAAGTAAATCACGATATGGGTTGACTGTTAAAAGGCGATCACAACTAAATCACGATCTGGGTAGACTGTTAAAAGGCGATCACAACTAAATCACGATATGGGTAGACTGTTAAAAGGCGATCACAACTAAATCACGATATGGGTAGACTGTTAAAAGGCGATCACAACCAACTAAAGCACGATATGGGTATACTGTTAAAAGGCGATCACAACTAAATCACGATATGGGTAGACTGTAAAGGCGATCACAACTAAATCACGATATGGGTAGACTGTTAAAAGACGATCACAACTAAATCACGATATGAGTAAATAAACTGTTAAAAGGCGATCACAACTAAATCACGATATGGGTAGACTGTAAAGGCGATCACAACTAAATCACGATATGGGTAGACTGTTAACAGACGATCACAACTAAATCACGATATGGGTAGATAGACTGTTAAAAGGCGATCACAACTAAATCACGATATGGGTAGATAGACTGTTAAAAGGCGATCAGTTAGGGAAAACTTTAATAGTTTAAAAGTGCTGAATTTATAGATAGTAAAGTCAAAGTTGTAAAACAGTTCAAAAGTTGTCTTGAAATATTAGAATCATAATTCTGAGATAAAATTAGAGTAATAATTTCACTTTCCAGTTTAATAAACATCTACATAATGCTCGTGTATGCTTAGTTTTTACTGGGTAGATATACCCAGTAAGCCAAATGTTGTACATTTTCATTGACTTTCAATTGACTGTTTTTCAACATTTACTGCCAAAATGATTTTGAACTTGTTACTACTTACTGTGTTGTCACTATTAGTTATATTTGCAGAAGTTTCAACATTTCAAAATTATGATCTCTATCTGAAGTTCAGCACCTTTAACATCAATTCCTTTCCCGCATACGAATATTTGCAGAAAGACGGCTTTGAAAACTTGTTGGTAAAAATATCAAACATCTCAAGAAATGACACTATAGGAGAATGTGCCACAATGTTTAAAAAAATCATCATCTGCAGATGAATCATAATGCGTCTGCAGGTTGGAAATGGTAAATCGTGCTAGATAACTACATCCTATAGACCTAACCAGTACTCGCACTAGATAACTACATCCTATAGACCTAACCAGTACTCGCACTAGATAACTACATCCTATAGACCTAACCAGTACTCGCACTGTTTGTGTGGCAAAATCCCAAAACGTATAATCCGCTCATCCTGGAATTCGTACCCGGGATCTTTGGTACGAATAGTTGACCCTCTACCACTAAGCCACTATTACAAACAATTTATTTATTTAGTAATACGATGTTTTACTTGACTACAACTTCCATAAGGAAATTACTGATATTTATTCTGGAAGATATAGAAACAGATCCGAAAGTTGGAAGAGTAAAATGCATGAGAGAGAGTGTGAGTAATTTCAGTGCCGATATTATACTTTAAATGACAGTATTGGTTTAAACTGGACGCAGACCGTTCATGTGTGTAGTTTAGAGACACTATTATGCATTATTTACTTTTTATAACATATAAACTTATATGAGCCGTTCCGCGAGAAAACCAACATTGTGGACTGTGCGTAAAGTATCGCCCTTGTTCATCCTAAGCATGCCGCGAAGGCTAACCTGGACAGACATTGTTCGTCCCCTGTGGATTTTCTGTTTCGGGGATCATTTCTCTAAACCTCTATCCCCCTGTGATTTAATGTTTTGGCCCGGGTAAGCCTGATCTGGTTCGATACATTACGCAGAGTCCATAATATTGGTTTTCTAGAGGAACGGCTCATATAAGTTGTCTTTAGTAATAGTCGCTTTCTACATGATATCACTGAAACAATACCCGTATTATTCATTCTGGCCCCAACGCAACTCTCGAAAGGAAAACGAGCTTTCGTGAAGCTTTAGCCTACAAGTGTATTGTACATTATGACAAATTGTGAGTGATGTGATAATATATAATTTCAAATACAATTACAGACCAATCAGCCCATATTGTTAGTATCGCTGGATTTCCTGTAGCATGACTAGACTTCTATTGCTGCTATTATTTAGCCGTTCTAGCATAATGTCAGTTACATATACGACAGCGCAAGTGCATTGAAGCACGATCCCTGGATGGCCAACCAGTACTAAACCAGGACATAACCCTTGATAAAAGCACCTTTAACGACATGTTTAAATTTGTTGTCAAAAGATGCATCTAGGACTCAATCGCATGTGGACGGAAAGTGAAGATTCTGGTTAGATAGCGCGCATGCGTATGCACAGGCTCGCCTGAGACTTCACCGTTCGCAGATGTTTTAAGACTGAAAGACAGAGCATTATTAAAATATTTACAAAGAATTTAAACTCATTGTCACATATTTAAAGCAATTTGGTGAAGGTATGCACTCATATCTAGGCATGTCCATTGATGTAATTCATCTCTTCCAATTTGTTGTTTACTTTGCTGAAGCGAGTGAAGCGAGTAGTGTTTATTCAACTTTGATGGAAATGTACGCCTGCTTCTTAAGATGTTATCCAGAAACTGGTAAGAGGCACGACTAAACAGAACACAACTAAATCACGATATGGGTAGATAGACTGTTAAAAGGCGATCACAACTAAATCACGATATGGGTAGACTGTTAAAAGGCTATCACAACTAAATCACGATATGGGTAGACTGTTAAAAGGCGATCACAACTAAATCACGATATGGGTAGACTGTTAAAAGGCTATCACAACTAAATCACGCTGTGGGTAGACTGTTAAAAGGCGATTACAACTAAATCACGATATGGTTAGACTGTTAAAAGGCGATCACAACTAAACCACGATATGGGTAGACTGCTAAAAGGAGATTACAACTAAATCACGATATGGTAACAATGTTAAAAGGCGATAACAACTAAATCACGATATGGGTAGATAGACTGTTAAAATGCGATCACAAGTAAATCACGATATGGGTTGACTGTTAAAAGACGATCACAACTAAATCACGATATGGTTAGACTGTTAAAAGGCGATCACAACTAAATCACGATATGGGTAGATAGACTGTTAAAATGCGATCACAAGTAAATCACGATATGGGTTGACTGTTAAAAGGCGATCACAACTAAATCACGATCTGAGTAGACTGTTAAAAGGCGATCACAACTAAATCACGATATGGGTAGACTGTTAAAAGGCGATCACAACTAAATCACGATATGGGTATACTGTTAAAAGGCGATCACAACTAAATCACGATATGGGTAGACTGTAAAGGCGATCACAACTAAATCACGATATGGGTAGACTGTTAAAAGACGATCACAACTAAATCACGATATGAGTAAATAGACTGTTAAAAGGCGATCACAACTAAATCACGATATGGGTAGACTGTAAAGGCGATCACAACTAAATCATGATATGGGTAGACTGTTAAAAGACGATCACAACTAAATCACGATATGGGTAGATAGACTGTTAAAAGGCGATCACAACTAAATCACGATATGGGTAGATAGACTGTTAAAAGGCGATCAGTTAGGGAAAACTTTAATAGTTTAAAAGTGCTGAATTTATAGATAGTAAAGTCAAAGTTGTAAAACAGTTCAAAAGTTGTCTTGAAATATTAGAATCATAATTCTGAGATAAAATTAGAGTAATAATTTCACTTTCCAGTTTAATAAACATCTACATAATGATCGTGTATGCTTAGTTTTTACTGGGTAGACATACCCAGTAAGCCAAATGTTGTACATTTTCATTGACTTTCAATTGACTGTTTTTCAACATTTACTGCCAAAATGATTTTGAACTTGTTACTACTTACTGTGTTGTCACTATTAGTAATATTTGCAGAAGTTTCAACATTTCAAAATTATGATCTCTATCTGAGTTCAGCACCTTTAACATCAATTCCTTTCCCGCATACGAATATTTGCAGAAATACGGCTTTGAAAACTTGTTGGTAAAAATATCAAACATCTCAAGAAATGAGACTATAGGAGAATGTGTCACAATGTTTAAAAAATCATCTTCTGCAGATGAATCATAATGCGTCTGCAGGTTGGAAATGGTAAATCGTGCTAGATAACTACATCCTATAGACCTAACCAGTACTCGCACTAGATAACTACATCCTATAGACCTAACCAGTACTCGCACTAGATAACTACATCCTATAGACCTAACCAGTACTCGCACTGTTTGTGTGGCAAAATCCCAAAACGTATAATCCGCTCATCCTGGAATTCGTACCCGGGATCTTTGGTACGAATAGTTGACCCTCTACCACTAAGCCACTATTACAAACAATTTATTTATTTAGTAATACGATGTTTTACTTGACTACAACTTCCATAAGGAAATTACTGATATTTATTCTGGAAGATATAGAAACAGATCCGAAAGTTGGAAGAGTAAAATGCATGAGAGAGAGTGTGAGTAATTTCAGTGCCGATATTATACTTTAAATGACAGTATTGGTTTAAACTGGACGCAGACCGTTCATGTGTGTAGTTTAGAGACACTATTATGCATTATTTACTTTTTATAACATATAAAACTAGAAAGGTTGTTTTTATGAAAAAACATATGTCTCCCCATTGCAGTTTGTCAATGACTATTAAAATATTGAACAAGGGGAGATAATTTTGCAACCAAGTAGCCCAGAGTTATAATTCTTGCAAGGTGCACAACTTCACATTGCCATCTGTCTATATTCCAAGTTTCAATAAATTCCTTCAAGTAGTTTCTGAGTTCTGCTCTGGACAAAGTTTACACTATTAAAATATTGAACAAGGGGGAGATAACTCATAATTATTGCAAGGTGCACAACTTCACATTGCCATCTATCTATGTTCCAAGTTTCAATAAATTCCTTCAAGTAGTTTCTGAGTTCTGCTCTGGACAAAGTTTACACTATTAAAATATTGAACAAGGGGGAGATAACTCATAATTCTTGCAAGGTGCACAACTTCACATTGCCATCTAACTATATTCCAAGTTTCAATAAATTCCTTCAAGTAGTTTCTGAGTTCTGCTCTGAACAAAGTTTACACTATTAAAATATTGAACAAGGGGGAGATAACTCATAATTATGGCAAGGTGCACAACTTCACATTGCCATCTATCTATGTTCCAAGTTTCAATAAATTCCTTCAAGTAGTTTCTGAGTTCTGCTCTGGACAAAGTTTACACTATTAAAATATTGAACAAGGGCAGATAACTTTGCAACAAAGTGGCTCAGAGTTATAATTCTTGCAAGGTGCACAACTTCACATTGCCATCTATCTATGTTCCAAGTTTCAATCAATTACTTCAAGTAGTTTCCGAGTTCTGCTCTGGACAAACAAAAGTTAAGAAGAAGAAGAAGAAGAATAACAAGTACTGATTGTGATTGCAAGCAAGTCACATATATCCCCAAAACCGGCAAATTGTCGCCACGGGATAAAATTATCGATACCGGGAATGAACTCGACACACCTATATTTACTTGAAAACCAAATTTCATCGAAATCAGAGCATTTTTAGTTTTCGGGCGGCCATTTTGAAAGTGGCGGGCGACAATAAAATTTCAGATACTTGAAAAGTAAATTTCATCAAAATCGAATAAGTTTTAAGTTTTGGCGGCCATTTTGAATAAAAAATGGCCACCGCGGGGATAAATTTTCGATACCAAAAATGAACTCGCCAGAACTATATCTACTTGAAAACCAAATTTCATCGAAATCGGAGCATTTTTAAGTTTTAGCGGCCATTTTGAATAAAAAATGGCGACCGCGGGATAAAATTTCAATAACGGAAATGAACTCGCCACACCTATATCTACTTTAAAACCATATTTCATCAAAATCAGAGAAGTTTTAAGTTTTGGCGGCCATTTTGAATAAAAAATGGCCGTCACGGGGGATAAATTTTCGATACCGAAAATGAACTCGCCACAACTATATCTACTTGAAAACCAAATTTCATCAAAATCGGAGCATTTTTAAGTTTTGGCGGCCATTTTGAATAAAAAAATGGCCACCGCGGGATAAAATTTCAATATCGGAAATGAACTCGCCACACCTATATCTACTTGAAAACCAAATTTCATCGAAATCGGAGCATTTTTAGGTTTTGGCGGCCATTTTGAATAAAAAATGGCCGCCACGGGATAAAATTTCGATACCGGAAATGAAGTCGCCACATAAAAATCTATTTATCAAATCAAATTGCGATGAAATCGGACAATGTTCAAGTTTCCCGCCCTTTTGGCGGCCATATTGAAAACCGCACGCGAGAATAAAATTTCGATACCGGACTTGAACTCGAAACATCTATATCTACCTTTAAACCAAATTTCATCGAAATCCGAGCACTTTGCGTTTTTTTTAGGTTTCGCCCCGTCGACTGCCATTTTGAAATGGCGACCATTTTAAAATTTCCGAAACACACATGCACATCTGCGAGTGGTGGCCTATGTCTGTGCAAAGTTTCATTAAGATCGGGTGAAGCATCTCCGAGAAAAACTCCGGACAAAGGTAAATGGAAAGAAAAATAAGAAAAAAAATAATAATAATAATAATAACAAGTACTGATTGTGATTGCAAGCAAGTCACATATATCCCCAAAACCGGCAAATTGTCGCAACGGGACAACATTTTGATACCGGGAATGAACTCGACACACCTATATTTACTTGAAAACCAAATTTCATCGAAATCGGGGCATTTTTAGTTTTCGGGCGGCCATTTTGAAAGTGGCGGGCGACAATAAAATTTCAGATACTTGAAAAGTAAATTTCATCAAAATCGAATAAGTTTTAAGTTTTGGCGGCCATTTTGAATAAAAAATGGCCGCCGCGGGGATAAATTTTCGATACAAAAAATGAACTCGCCAGAACTATATCTACTTGAAAACCAAATTTCATCGAAATCGGAGCATTTTTAAGTTTTAGCGGCCATTTTGAATAAAAAATGGCGACCGCGGGATAAAATTTCAATAACGGAAATGAACTCGCCACACCTATATCTACTTTAAAACCATATTTCATCAAAATCAGAGAAGTTTTAAGTTTTGGCGGCCATTTTGAATAAAAAATGGCCGTCACGGGGGATAAATTTTCGATACCGAAAATGAACTCGCCACAACTATATCTACTTGAAAACCAAATTTCATCAAAATCGGAGCATTTTTAAGTTTTGGCGGCCATTTTGAATAAAAAAATGGCCACCGCGGGATAAAATTTCAATATCGGAAATGAACTCGCCACACCTATATCTACTTGAAAACCAAATTTCATCGAAATCGGAGCATTTTTAGGTTTTGGCGGCCATTTTGAATAAAAAATGGCCGCCACGGGATAAAATTTCGATACCGGAAATGAAGTCGCCACATAAAAATCTATTTATCAAATCAAATTGCGATGAAATCGGACAATGTTCAAGTTTCCCGCCCTTTTGGCGGCCATATTGAAAACCGCACGCGAGAATAAAATTTCGATACCGGACTTGAACTCGAAACATCTATATCTACCTTTAAACCAAATTTCATCGAAATCCGAGCACTTTGCGGTTTTTTTAGGTTTCGCCCCGTCGACTGCCATTTTGAAATGGCGACCATTTTAAAATTTCCGAAACACACATGCACATCTGCGAGTGGTGGCCTATGTCTGTGCAAAGTTTCATTAAGATCGGGTGAAGCATCTCCGAGAAAAACTCCGGACAAAGGTAAATGGAAAGAAAAATAAGAAAAAAAATAATAATAATAATAATAATAATAATAATAATAATAAGAAACGGTGCAAAAACAATATATCCCCAAACTTTGTTTTGGGGATATAATAATAATAATAATAATAAGAAACGGTGCAAAAACAATATATCCCCAAACTTTGTTTTGGGGATATAATAAGAATAAGAATAAGAACTAGAGATTGTAACTGTAGCAACAGTTACGAACGATTCCCTTGCCATTTATTTAACAAGGGGAGATAACAGAAATGAGTATTCGGTCATACACTTGCGAAAGTAGTACCACTTGATTAGGAACACATGTACTAAGTTTCAAGTCTCTATCACTTGTCGTTTTTGAGTTATACAATTCCGAAAAATCGACCAATCAGAAACGAGTATTCGGTCATGCGCTAATACACTTGAGAAAGTAGTACCACTTGATTAGAAATACATGTACTAAGTTTCAAGTCTCTATCACTTGTCGTTTTTGAGTTATACAAGTCAGAAAAATCGACCAATCAGAAACAAGTATTCGGTCATGCACTAATACACTTGAGAAAGTAGTACTACTTGATTAGAATCACATGTACTAAGTTTCAAGTCTCTATCACTAGTCAGTCTTTAGTTATACAAGTCAGAAAAATCGACCAATCAGAAACGAGTATTCGGTCATGCGCTAATACACTTGAGAAAGTAGTACTACTTGATTAGAAACACATATACTAAGTTTCAAGTCTCTATCACTTGTCGTTTTTGAGTTATACAAGTCCGAAAAATCGACCAATCAGAAGCGAGTATTCGGTCATGCTCAAATACACATGAGAAAGTAGTATCACTTGATTGGGAACATTTGTACTAAATTTCAAGTCTCTATCACTTTTCGTTATCGAGTTATACAAGTTCAAATCACCCAATTATTAAAATATTGAAAAAGGGGAGATAACTTTGCAAAAAAGTGGCCAAGAGTTACAATTCTTGCATGTTGTACAACTGCATAGTGCCATCTATCTATGTTCCAAGTTTCAATATTATCTGACCATTCGTTCACAAGATATCGCTCGGACAAAACTTGATTTAAATATTGAAAAAGGGGAGATAACTTTGCAAAAAAAGGGCTCAGAGTTATCATTTTTGCCTCTTGCACAACTTCACATTGCCATCTATCTATGTTCCAAGTTTCAATAATATCTGATCATTAGTTCATGAGATATCGCTCGGACAAAAATTTGGATAGAAGAAAGAGAATAAACAATAATAATAATAACTAGAGATTGTAACTGTAGCAACAGTTACGAACGATTCCCTTGCCATTTTATTTAACAATTGGAGATAACAGAAACGAGTATTCGGTCATGCGGCTAATACACTTGCGAAAGTAGTACCACTTGATTAGGAACACATATACTAAGTTTCAAGTCACTATCACTTGTCGTTTTTGAGTTATACAATTCCGAAAAATCGACCAATCAGAAACGAGTATTCGGTCATGCGCTAATACACTAGAGAAAGTAGTACTACTTGATTAGAAACACATGTACTAAGTTTCAAGTCTCTATCACTTGTCGTTTTTGAGTTATACAATTCCGAAAAATCGACCAATCAGAAACGAGTATTCGGTCATGCGCTAATACACTTGAGAAAGTAGTTCTACTTGATAAGAAACACATGTACTAAGTTTCAAGTCTCTATCACTTGTCGTTTTTGAGTTATACAATTCCGAAAAATCGACCAATCAGAAGCGAGTATTCGGTCATGCTCAAATACACATGAGAAAGTAGTATCACTTGATTGGGAACACTTGCACTAAGTTTCAAGTCTCTATCACTTTTCGTTATCGAGTTATACAAGCTCAAATCACCCAATTATTAAAATATTGAAAAAGGGGAGATAACTTTGCAAAAAAAGTGGCCAAGAGTTATAATTCTTGCATGTTGTACAACTGCACAGTGCCATCTATCTATGTTCCAAGTTTCAATATTATCTGACAATTCGTTCACAAGATATCGCTCGAACAAAAATTGATTAAAATATTGAAAAAGGGGAGATAACTTTGCAAAAAAGTGGCTCAGAGTTATTATTCTTGAAAACTGCACAACTTCACACTGCCATCTATCTATGTTGCAAGTTTCAATCAATTCCATCAAGTAGTTTATGAGTATTGCTCTGGACAAACATTTGGATAGAAGAAAGAGAATAAACAATAATAATAAGAAGAAAAAACAATAGAAAAACAATACGATTCCCAACTCTGTTGGGGAATCGTAATAAAAAGAAAAAACAATAGAAAAACAATACGATTCCCAACTCTCTTGGGGAATCGTAATAACTACAAATACAGCATGTCCCCCCTTTCGGAGAAGGGGAGACATAATTATATGAGCCGTTCCGCGAGAAAACCAACATTGTGGACTGTGCGTAAAGTATCGCCCTTGTTCAGCCTAAGCATGCCGCGAAGGCTAACCTGGACAGACATTGTTCGTCCCCTGTGGATTTTCTGTTTCGGGGATCATTTCTCTAAACCTCTATCCCCCTGTGATTTAATGTTTTGGCCCGGGTAAGCCTGATCTGGTTCGATACATTACGCAGAGTCCATAATATTGGTTTTCTAGAGGAACGGCTCATATAAGTTGTCTTTAGTAAGTCGCTTTCTACATGATATCACTGAAACAATACCCGTATTATTCATTCTGGCCCCAACGCAAATCTCGTAAGGAAAACGAGCTTTCGTGAAGCTTTAGCCTACAAGTGTATTGTACATTATGAC
Organism: Serripes groenlandicus; assembly: GCA_031761405.1. Classification (NCBI taxonomy): domain Eukaryota; kingdom Metazoa; phylum Mollusca; class Bivalvia; order Cardiida; family Cardiidae; genus Serripes; species Serripes groenlandicus. The sequence goes on from JASEVX010000003.1 coordinate 3,204,737, forward strand.
AAATTGTGAGTGATGTGATAATATATAATTTCAAATACAATTACAGACCAATCAGCCCATATTGTTAGTATCGCTGGATTTCCTGTAGCATGACTAGACTTCTATTGCTGCTATTATTTAGCCGTTCTAGCATAATGTCAGTTACATATACGACAGCGCAAGTGCATTGAAGCACGATCCCTGGATGGCCAACCAGTACTAAACCAGGACACAACCCTTGATAAAAGCACCTTTAACGACATGTTTAAATTTGTTGTCAAAAGATGCATCTAGGACTCAATCGCATGTGGACGGAAAGTGAAGATTCTGGTTAGATAGCGCGCATGCGTATGCACAGGCTCGCCTGAGACTTCACCGTTCGCAGATGTTTTAAGACTGAAAGACAGAGCATTATTTAAATATTTACAAAGAATTTAAACTCATTGTCACATATTTAAAGCAATTTGGTGAAGGTATGCACTCATATCTAGGCATGTCCATTGATGTATTTGGTATACTATGACCTATATAAAATTAGAATTGCAATCCCACGTGTGTCACTACCAAACCTTTTTATGAAATCCCGTTACGGAAATTTATGCAAATAGACCCCTTAGGGCCAAACGCGGCTCGTATGTAACATCTGACGAAACCTAGGAGTGTAGCCCCGCTAGCTACGCATAAATATATGCTATTTTGTGCATAGAAACAGAAATGTAACAAGGCTTATTTTCCCATTACCCGGCTCTGTATGTGTATACGGTCTATAATTTACAGATGTTTTTAATTTAGAAAATCATAAAAAGGCATATGATGTAATAAGTATCGCAACATTTCAATGAATTGGTACGCTCTTCGTTTCTCCATAGCCAGTATTATCATTTCTATAAACCTGATAGCCAATGCCGGTAGCCAGTATTATCATTTCTATAAACCTGATAGCCAAGGCCGGTAGCCAGTATTATCATTTCTATAAACCTGATAGCCAAGGCCGGTAGCCAGTATTATCATTTCTATAAACCTGATAGCCAAGGCCGGTAGCCAGTATTATCATTTATGTAAACCTGATAGCCAAGGCCGGTAGCCAGTATTATCATTCCTATAAACCTGATAGCCAAGGCCGGTAGCCAGTATTATCATTCCTATAAACCTGATCGCCAAGGCCGGTAGCCAGTATTATCATTCCTATAAACCTGATCGCCAAGGCCGGGAGCCAGTATTATCGTTCTCTACAAAGTATGATGATCGGACTGGGATCCTAACCCATTTCTCCCTACCCAACCGAGACAATTCTCATTAACTGAAAATAAAGAGAATCTAGGAAACTTTTTATAATTTGAAATCAACTGAACTAATTTTGAAAGAAGCCATACGAGTTTTGGGCCAATTACTAAACATAGTAAATCTAGGAAATTCTAAATGATACGGAAATCAACTTTTCTAAATGTGAAAGGAGTCATTCCATTTCTGTGACTGTTAAAATACTAGGCAAAATAATTGTAACAGTTATCCTTTCAATAATACAAAATGTATTTTGTACAAAGGCGTCTATGGAAATATTATATTTACAAAATTCTTTCTTAGCTCTAACAAAAATTCCGAAACTTTATCAAAACGTATAAATGATCATTTCCATACGTTTCATTATATTAAATAGAGATGTGTTAACTTAAAGCGTATTTTAACAGGTAATCTGTTCATAAAGATTTGATAAATTGCCAGATATGCAAAAAGTCGTTGCGTGTTAAATTATCTCTGTAAATTTTTTCTAGCTTTCTCATAAAGTCGGTGCAGTATGTCAAACTCAATTACGGGGTATATTACCCACCTTTACACAACTTTTAAAATATATGAACCCGTGCATGGGAAAAGGTACGAGTTGGCGTTGGTGAATAGTATAGAGCCAGATCAGCCTGTGCAGCATTGGAGAGACTGTGCTGTGCGTACACATTACATACAATAAAACATTTTACAAATACGTGTATAACTGTAATATGGACAAATACGTGTATAACTGTAATATGGACAAAAAGTTTCCAACTTTGGATATGTATTATATCATGTATTCCTGAAAGAGCCGTTCGAAGAGAGAAAAAACCATTAGGGATTCTTTGGAATGTTTCGACCAAGATCTGCTTATCAGAGCCAACACATTTCGTCTAAAGGGGAAAGAAGTATAGAGTAATGATTCCTGAAACAAACTCCACAGTAGGCGAAACATGTCTGTCCCGGTTAGCCTGCGCTACATGCTTAGGCTGTTCCTGCACGATACTTTACGCAGAGACCACAATGTTGGTTTTCTCGTGGAGCGGCTCATATATTTGTAATATACTGTCAGATGGGAAAGCGGAATACCCGACTAATTTATCAAGTATCGACCAAATAATTTCAAACTACAAAACCTAAACCTGTCTAAACCTAACCCGATAACTATGAATCTTTTTTACAGATTGGAAACAAAAAACATACACTGGCAGTTATTTGCAGGTGCATCTACGTTTAACCCAATACTTTGATCGTCTGCTTTGAAAATATCTGAGATTAACATTTTAACACATCGACATTTGGTGTTATTTTTACCCCCATGTAAACAAAAACAATTGTGGAAATTGTGTTCAGTCAATTATAAGCAACTACTCAATTTCCCATATCTATTTCTTGTTCTTTTAACAATCGTCGTTGCAGAGGTAACATACTGAACGTTAAGGGATCCATCTTATTTTACAGTAGATAGTTCTATGTTTACTCTGGAGATACGGTTAGAGTATCCAGACGGGTATAACCGGTGAATAGGTACATTTAAGCGACGCCCTGTAAACACCAATCGAGAGGGAAGATACCAGTGTTGATCTGGATCAGACAGCGCATCTGCACAGTCTTGTCTGGCTCTGCACACACTAAGTTATAAAGCAGTATCGGCTTCGGCCTTAGCATGAAAGCGCTGGGATATATTTGTCCTCACATGTTAAAACTACGTTAATGTTGGCCCGGTTTTCACGGATCACATCTTATCCACAATCTACAAAACTACGGCAACGCATTTGTGACCAGTGTAGAAGCAGGTTAACAAGAAACCTCTGCAAAGCAATATGCATGTGGATCATTGGGATTGATGAACGCTAGTAATAATTACGTTGAATTTTGTTTACACAGAGCACCGCTCATCGACACGTGTAATAGCACCGCTCACATTTAGTCCAAGGAGTCTTATTCTTACCGCAATCGGACAATATACCTCGGTACTGAGAAATTGTCACATTGTACTTATTTCTTACAGGCCGAGTTAGCATTTCTTTGTCACACTGTTTTCAACTCAATTAAATAAAAGGGAGGGCTCTCTGAGGAACCCAACTGTAGAACCGGCGCTGGAGATCATTTATGTGGATACTGTTCGGTTACATGTCAATAGGTAATTAAAGAATCATTCGAGAAAACCAACATTGTGGACTCTGCATAAACTATCGACCCGGATCAGCCTAAGCATGCCGCGCAAGATAACCTGGACAGATACTTTTCGCCTTATGTGGATCTGTTTCAGGAATCATTACTCTATACCTCTATCCCCCTGAGACGGAATATGTCGGCTCGGATAAGCCTGCGCAGGCTGATGTTGGTCGATACATTACGCTGAGTCCATAATGTTGTTAACGTCCGTGTTCAACTAAATTTCGTCCATGTTTAATATTGAGCCGAGATAGCTCATAGATTCAGGGTTCGAATCCAGACTGGCTCAGTCATTCTATCAGATGATTGACAATAGACAATGCGACAAACGGCATTGAAACCAATGGGAGAAATTCTTCAGGGCCTAACAGAATGTTTTGTTACGTGCTGGTACGAGAAAGCTCGGAAAACATGTGGTTATGTGAATATTTCTTCATGATATAGCTCATATACTGTTAAAAACGATGTACAACAAAAACCAATACAGTCATCTAAGTTTTATACTCACCAGTGCGGATGCCGTTTTAATTTGTTTCTCAAAAACATTCAGATTTTTAGACATCCATGTAAAAGCCTCCTCCCGCGTGAAGTTACCTTCGGCGTTTGTCGGTGAAATGACCACGTGTTCATAAACTGCTGCTTTGAATTTGGCCGGAATGGCGCCAGTCATCGTTAAAATACTGACCATACTGGCTAGCTTTAGTATGTCGTTAGTCATGGCGACAGGTGGAGAAGTCAATCTGGCTCTATTGATAATCACTTATAACATCGTTGGTAAACTGAAATCGATTAAATGAGATCGCTCTTTATTTCAATAAGTAAGGTGATGTGTACATGGTGATGTGTACATGGTATGCTCGCCAAATGGCTTAATGCCGATAGGCGAGGGTAAACAACCTCATATGAAGAAGAAGGTATGCATTCAACATTGGGTCTTGCTACATGAGCTACAATCTGGTGGCGATGACCCAGATCAGCCTGTGTCTCATCGCAGCCTGATTAGGCTCTAACCTTATCGCAATCCAGTCGTACACATTATATCTACTTCAGCCCCTGAAGTAATGTTCTCTACTAAAATAGGCTATATAAGTATGCACATGCACCGCAATTGACATTATTAAGACACCCCCGAATATCGGGGGCGTCTTCAGATTACACACTTGTTTACGCTCCGAGCTTTCGGGCGAGTGATAGCTGAATCCCCCAATCAAATTACGGCTTTTAGCTAGCACTCACCGAGTTCAAGGTGTGTTTGTCTGAAAATATAGAGGCTTTAGTATTAGAAATAGGTCAGTGTGGGGTTAGTCCGCTAACGTATTCACAATTAAGTTATCTTCCAAACGATACTCTGGAAGTATTATAATATGTTTTGTGACCAAGTAAAACTATTGATAGGTTTTGAGACTAAGTGAAACTATTGACGGAAAAGGAGCAATATTTTATTAACGACGCATCTGAGAGAATATTTGAAATACAGTCTGGTTTTTGTTATGACATCTAGAAAAGTGGATTTAATTTATTCGTACAGTATTGAAAAGATCCTGGAAAAAGTAGCAGCTGCTCGCTTAATGCCACGTCTCATTTGCGTCTCTTATTGACGCCGCGTGGGAGCGCGGCGTCAGTATGGGATAGGTTTTAATTTTGTACCATGGGGTGACGTAATCGAAAAGGGAGAAACCAATGTTATTATTGTTAAAAAAACCTCTGTTGTTTGATTGAAAAAAAACAACCTTTATGAATCAATAAATTGTATTAACTGATTTAAGAAACAACAAGATACAAAATACGTTTGTCTTCTACCGTTATTACAAAACTTTATACACATTTAATTTGTATTTAATAACTTTTCCCCAACTGTCTAGGCTACGCTGTTTTTGATTGTTTGGTTTACGGCCCTGACCCAATTCATCAAAGCTCAGAGAAAAAGTTCACTTTTCCCAAACTTTCTAGGCTACGCGTTTTTAATTGTTTAGTTTACGGGCCCAAAATTCGCCGGATGTTTTTGCCTATTTATAAAAGTGTGTGAAGTTGGCAGAGCATTAGACGTTAGACATTAGACATTCAAAAAAAATATTCGAATGTCTAATTAGACGTTAGACATTCGATTAGACATTCGCTAATTTTGATTATCGAATGTCTAATTAGACATTAGACATTCAATTAGACATTCAGAAAAATCGCAAATGTTAAATATCGAATGTCTAATTCGACATTAGACATTCAATTAGACATTCGCAAATTACAAGATCTATAACCCAAATTCGTCGGAGGTCATTGTACATTAAAAAAACGAATGTCTAATTGGTCAGTTAGACATTAGACATTCGATTAGACATTCGCAAATTACTATACTTAGGTTCCAAATTCGTCAGAGATCATTGTACATTCAAAAAACGAATGTCTAATTGGTCAGTTAGACAATAGACATTCGATTAGACATTCGCAAATTACAAGATCTATAACCCAAATTCGTCGGAGGTCATTGTACATTAAAAAAACGAATGTCTAATTGGTCAGTTAGACATTAGACATTCGCAAATTACGAGATTTAAGTACGAAATTCGTCGGAGGTCATTGTACATCCAAACAAGAGCTGTCGGAGGACAGCGCGCTCGACTATTCCACCACTTATTTAAGTTACTGAGATAATGGACTCTAATGTAGTTGCATGCAAAACATTAACCACAATTTCTTAGTGGGTGATAATTTGCATTATATGCTGGATAGTGTTATTTAACATGATTATTTTCATAGGTGTGATGGTTAGAAAGGGTTGTATAACCTTTCAATGGAATGCATCAAGTAGTTACTAAGATATTGACTCTTAATGTAGTTTAACGCAAACCTTTAACCATAATTTCTAAGTAAAAAAACGGCAACAATTTGCACCATATACAGGATAGAGTTATCTTAATTGGTTGTGTTTATAGTTGTGCAATTGGGAAAGGTTGTATAAAGTTTCAATGCAATTTTTCAAGTTGTAACTGAGATTACACTCTAAATGTAGTTGCAAAACTTTAACCAGAATTTCTAAGTCCAAAAAGGTCCATAACTTGCATAAAATGCTGGATAGAGTAATCATACTTGATTGTTTACATAGATGTGATGGTTGGTAAGGGCTGTATAAAGTTTCAATGCAATGCATCAAGTAGTTTACTAAGAGATGGTCTCTTTATGTAGTTGCATGCAAAACTTTAACCAGAATTTCTAAGTCCAAAAAGGCCATAACTTGCATAAAATGCAGGATAGAGTTATCATACTTGATAATCTACACAAGTGTGATAGTTGGGTAGGGTTGTAAAAAGTTTCAATGCAATGCATCAAGTATTTACTGAGACATGGACTCTTAATTTAGTTGCACGCAAAACTTTAACCAGAATTTCTAAGAAAAAAAAGGACCATAACTTGCATAAAATGCAGAATAGAGTTATCATACTTGATAATATACACAGGTGTAATAGTTGGGTAGGGTTGTAGAAAGTTTCAATGCAATGCATCAAGTAAATACTGAGATATGGACTCTTAATTTAGTTGCACGCAAAACTTTAACCAGAATTTCTAAGTAAAAAAAGGGCTATAACTTGCATAAAATGCAGGATAGAGTTATCTAACTTGATAATCTACATAGGTGTGATAGTTGGGTAGGGTTGTATAAAGGTTCAATGCAATGCATCAAGTATATACTGAGATATGGACTCTTAATTTAGTTGCACGCAAAACTTTAACCAGAATTTCTAAGTAAATAAAGGGCCATAACTTGCATAAAGTGCAGGATAGAGTTATCTTACTTGATAATCTACATAGGTGTGATAGTTGGGTAGAGTTGTAAAAAGTTTCAATGCAATGCATCAAGTAAATACTGAGATATGGACTCTTAATTTAGTTGCACGCAAAACTTTAACCAGAATTTCTAAGTAAATAAAGGGCCATAACTTGCATAAAGTGCAGGATAGAGTTATCTTACTTGATAATCTACATAGGTGTGATAGTTGGGTAGAGTTGTAAAAAGTTTCAATGCAATGCATCAAGTAAATACTGAGATATGGACTCTTAATTTAGTTGCACGCAAAACTTTAACCAGAATTTCTAAGTAAAAAAAGGGCCATAACTTGCATAAAGTGCAGGATAGAGTTATCTTACTTGATAATCTACATAGGTGGGATAGTTGGGTAGGGTTGTAGACAGTTTCAATGCAATGCATCAAGTAAATACTGAGATATGGACTCTTACTTTAGTTGCACGCAAAACTTTAACCAGAATTTCTAAGTAAAAAAGGGCCATAACTTGCATAAAATGCAGGACAGAGTTATCTAACTTGATAATCTACATTGGTGTGATAGTTTGGTAGGGTTGTAGAAAGTTTCAATGCAATACATGTAGTATTTTAGAACTTGCATGCAAAACCTTAACCAAAGTGTGACGTGGACGCCGACGCCGACGCCGACGCCGACGCCGACGCCAGGGTGAGTAGTATAGCTCTCATATTCTTCGAATAGTCGAGCTAAAAACGAATGTCTAATTGGTCAGTTAGACATTAGACATTCGATTAGACATTCGCAAATTAAGAGATTTAGGTACCAAATTCGTCAGAGATCAATGTACATTAAAAAACCGAATGTCTAATTGGTCAATTAGACATTAGACATTCGATTAGACATTCGCAAATTACAAGATATATAACCCAAATTCGTCGGAGGTCATTGCACATTAAAAAAACGAATGTCTAATTGGTCAGTTAGACATTAGACATTCGATTAGACATTCGCAAATTAAGGGATTTAGGTACCAAATTCGTCGGAGGTCATTATACATTAAAAAAACGAATGTCTAATTGGTCAGTTAGACATTAGACATTCGATTAGACATTCGCAAATTACAAGATCTATAACCCAAATTCGTCGGAGGTCATTGCACATTAAAAAAACGAATGTCTAATTGGTCAGTTAGACATTAGACATTCGATTAGACATTCGCAAATTAAGGGATTTAGGTACCAAATTCGTCGGAGGTCATTATACATGCAAAAAACGAATGTCTAATTGATCAGTTAGACATTAGACATTCGATTAGACATTCGCAAATTAAGACATTTAGGTACCAAATTAATCAGAGATCAATGTACATTAAAAAAACGAATGTCTAATTGGTCAATTAGACATTAGACATTCGATTAGACATTCGCAAACATATCGACATATCGATATCTCGAACATACCGATGACTCGAACACATCGATATCTCGAATACATTGATAAAACGAATGTTTTTAACTTGAACATTTATTGACAAATCGAACATATCGATATCTCGAAACTTTCGATATCTCGAACTTTCCAATATCTCGAACTTTCGATATCTCGAATTTTCCGATATCTCGAAAAAAAAAATGATTTTTTTTTTTTTTTTTTTTTTTTTTTTTTTTTTTTTTTTTCTTCTCGATATCTCGAACTTTCCAATAACTTTTCGATATCTTTAAAAAAAAAATTCTCGATATCTCGAACTTTATCGGAAAGTTCGAAATATCGACAAGTACGAGATATCGACAAGTTCGAGATACCGAAAATTTCGAGATATCGGAAAGTTCGAGATATCGAAAAAAAATATAATTTTCTTTTTCGAAAAGTTCGAGATATCGGAAAGTTCGAGATATCGAGAAAAAAAAAAAAAAAAAAATATCAATATGTTCGAACATTTCGATTTCTCGATTATTTTTTTGGATATTTTTTTTTCTTCTCGATATCTCGAACTTTCCAATAACTTTTCGATATCTTTAATTTTTTTTTTCTCGATATCTCGAACTTTATCGGAAAGTTCGAAATATCGACAAGTACGAGATATCGACAAGTTCGAGATACCGAAAATTTCGAGATATCGGAAAGTTCGAGATATCGAAAAAAAATATGAATCTTGATTTTTTTTTTTTTTTTTTTTTCTCGAACATTTCGAGATATCGATTTGAAACCATGTATTGGTAAAAAATTAAGAAACTTCATGTTGTATGGTAACCTTTTATTATAGGCTATGGTAGCCAGGTGAGCAATATAGGCACATCTTGGCCTTTTTGGTTATGATAAAGGGACATTTGGCCTTCTTGTTCGAAATATTTACATCCTGTCTGTTTTCACACGTTATTTAAATGTACTGAACTACATCTGCTTCCTTTAAGTCATGCTTCAAAATCATGCGCGGCGTCCTTTGATGCTCTGCATCAAAATTCGTCTTGTTGTCAATTGTTTCACTGCTACAGAGGCGGCGTCGAATGCCGTCCGTATAATAGATAGAGTAAACTGCATAGGGTTAGATGTGATTTGTAAAATTATTCAACTCGACTTTTTTTATCGTAACACTTTCCATCACACAGAGGAATCCGCTGTGGTCGAGTGGTTAGCGTCGGGGATTTCGAAACCGGGTGTCCCGGGATCGATCCCCAGTCGCGGCACTACGGTCATGGTGGAGTGCCCTTGGGCAAGGCATATTTTCTAGCCTAGTACTGGTTTGTTTACCCAGGGATCATGAATAATTAAATTTAATTGCGCGCTAAATGACCTTAGCTGTCGATGCGCCATAAAACAATATACATTCATTCCATCAAACAGACGAATGTTGATGCATCTGCAGAAGACGATTGAATATTGTAATAAAACTAGGAATTGGTCAAATGTTTTCAACTCTATTTATTTTTTAACGTTCATTAAGAGTTATCTGGAAGTACTGCTTTAGAAAAAGAACAGACAGACGGAGGACAGAGTAAACAGATAAGATCACCCTGAGCCTTCAACAAAATATACTACTACATGTACATGTCACATACTTCTTCTTATAAACATTGTAAATATACTACTACATGTACATGTCACATACTTCTTTTTATAAACATTGTAAATATAAATGATCCGTGATTGGTATAATTATGACTAGTAATGAAGTATAGAAATCTGCCGAATTCAAATTCACAAAAACATTAAAAAACAGTCCGTCACTAATCAGCAAAACAGTGCAGAGTTGGATCAAACTGCACAGCTTTGCAGGTTAATTTAGATCTACATTAGTGGCACTTTCTCATTTAGCTACAATGTTTTCGTTTCAATAATTATCTTTTACGTAATACATACATTAAGGGTAAGAATCAAAACTGACGCGATCGCCTTTAAGATGTTTTCAAATTCGTCTGCTGGAGATATTTCATATGAGGGTAAATTTTGTTCAATTGATAGATTGGGATTTAACGTCGTTTTTCAACAATTTTTTAGTCATATCACGTTGGCCTGTTAACCTATTCATGTGTTTCCAGGCTTTAATGTTCATTATATTTGGAAATATGCGCTGACGTCACAATAATCACGTTCCGCAGCGAATATTTAACGCGAATTGAGGTGCTTTAAAAATAATATTGTACATGAGGTGGCATCGGGATATTCAAAAATAGAAATAATGATAAATGGTAAGTTTTGGATACATTTTTTGGTAAATGGTTGATTTTAATGTTTATAAATATGAAAAGTAAGCTCTCAGCATGGGTTTGATTTTTTTCTGTTGAACCCACCTCTCCTTCTGGTTTGACAACACTGGTTGCGGAGCTAGGCGTGAATTTAGATGAAAATTTGAATACCAGCTTTCGCGTCCAAGATAACTTGAACAGGAGCTGGAAACATGGTATTTCTGACTGCATCCACAGATTGCCTATTGTTTTGAGAGTCTAAGCAGCTGTTCAATTTTACACTACACCCCTGCGTTTTTGTTGGGTGATTTTATGAGTAAAGAGTAAAATTGCTCTTTTTGTCCTACCTTTTTGATCCTGTTTCAGACTACTTTTGTGGCCAATTCTTTCCATAATATTGAGTGTGAATTCCAGTCATGTTCTTATAATTATGGGACTCCTTGATACTGGAAAATCCTTTTGATAATACCAGAATGGATATTATGAGAACTATTGAGAGAATAACAGTTGAGTTGTCGCCAGGAAACAGAAAACCAGCTTTCAACTGTGTATTGCCACCTGAGCAATGCTTGTTGGGGTTGGCATTTCATGAGTTTTCTTCCAAAAATAATATTATTCATAAAAAATACGATTTATTTGTACGTTTTCGAAAGAAGTATAAAGAATATTATTAATACTGTTTAAAATCGTGGTTTGATTGATCTTTCGCTGCGGAATGTTGCAAATTGTGACGTCAGCGCATGGCGGTCAGGCCATCTGCAAATTTCCGAATATAATGAACATAAAGCCGGCGTATTGGTCGGTGATTATCGAACGATCAAGCAGCAGACAATTTTATGAAACATTTTTTGGAAAAAGAGAAAATTGCTGACTGTTGAAACTGTGAACCGCAACCAGCGCCTTTCTGTTACACTTACGCTGATCATTGTTTAAAAGATGTTACACTTTTTCCAGAAAAGCTTTCAAAGTAGACGACGACTCTAGAAGCTTTAAACTTGATTCATTTATGATAGAAATAAGGGGTTCCTGGCCGATCTGTGCGAGTAATCATTAATTGATGTTATTTATTTCATTTTTGTTATTTCCATGCATTTGCATTTTAAGAACGATTTCGAAAAAATATAATTAGTATACCTCACGTGTCTTTGTAATGTTAAATTCTCATAAACGCATCATGGGCAATTTCTTACTGTCTCATGCTAACAATACGTTTTTGACTGAATGTTTACATGGCACGAGCGTTGAGTTCAAGGCATGGCAAGCTTTCTCCAATGCGCAGACGTACGAGTGTAACAGGTGTGTGCTCACAGTTATGGGGAACCACAGTGACTGCGTGTTTGACAGTGATCAAGTTATCGCCCCTGTTCTAATTGATATGTAGTGTTTGTGCATAGATGGAGCGTGTGATAGTTAATTCAACTCTTTTAAAGTCAATGACAATATTGCGAACAATACAGATTCAGGTGAGTTACATAGTAACGAACTATCTCACATGAAATCAGCATCTTTTGCCTTTTAGTTAGCAAACTTTTTCAAAACTAGTGTTAAATAACAATTGGTGTCGCCCGATTTTAAACATAGGAGAGTCTACATTAGCAAATTAGATGCTCGCTTTCATGCAAATTTAAAAGCCCACACTGTAGGGATTAGTTACTGAAATAACAACATCATCAACACAGTGGAAGTGTATAAGTGCATGAAACATTTTGAATGTATACATTTTCAGGGCAACGAGCACTCAGAACTATTGCACTGTTTTCTTTATATCATTTTAACACTTACTTGCCTTTCATAATTTTTTTTATATTAAAGTATAAATGATCTACGAAGCTGGAAATAAAAAAAATCGCATAAATCGAGAGATCACTCGAATGTGTAGATAATTCGACATCTTTTTAACCCTTTCCCTCATACAACAATTCTGCAGCAGACGACTTTGAACGTATTTTGTCAAAAAATAGAAAATCTCCATAATTGAATGGATAACCTATGTTGGAAAACATTGTGGCAAAAGGAGAAATTGTACGTTTTGTGCAATTTCTTCTTTTGTCACTATGTTTTCAAAAAGTCGCCTGCTGCAGAGGCGTCAGAAAGTGTCTATATGAGGGAAAGGGTTAAAGGTCTTTTTGGAGTTCGACATTCGCGAGTCCCCTATATATATACATATATGAACATCATTATTTATTTTATTTTTGTCGAAGATTAATATCCCTAGATGATGATGACTTAATAAACAATAACCTCCATATAAGTCATGTATCACACACATATATATATACTCAGTCAAAAAAGAAACGATACCTAGAAACTTGTACACTTTATTTCTTCTCTCTATGACACTTTTCTGAAATATTTTTTAAATTTAATGGTTAACAACCATTTAAATAAAATTTCATAACATTAGTAGAAAACTATAAATACTGGCAGATTATTTGCTGCTGTAACTATAACAGGGCTCCTTCTGGCCAGGTAGCCTCTGTTGTGGGTTCTTTGTTCGAGGGTCAGGTAAATCTCAATAACGAACGGAATCATCATTATACATTTTATTATGTATGTACAGAAACATCGTACTAAAAATATACGTATAATAATAATAAGTAAAACAATACAAGAAAAGGTACAGTTGACAATTAGCAACACGGATTACGGACTAATGGCTGCATATTACTGGTATAAAGGGTCATTATGTCATTTGCTGACATGATGCTCTTTTATTTACAAACAAAGAATTACATGTAACGTGTAGCAGACTATCAAACAACATAATCTGAACAATACAATGTATACAATACAATGTAGCATACAATACAAATACAATACAAAGCTACACTTACCAATTTAGGGAATTAGATGATCATACACACATCTGTCTCATTCTATTCGTGTCAATTATTGCTGTTATAAATTCAATCCAAATCCAACATTTCCAAATTACCAATCTAATATAGTGTTAACCAAACAAGGGAAAATGACTGACTGACCAAATCAAATTGTCATGTGACCAAAATTGGCGGGAGCAATTAGCATGAATTTAGACAGCTGAACTCAACTCAACAAGTTATATAAACTTGACATGTCACATCAAAAGTGACCCTATTACATAACAACGATCATGCGAAAACTCAATTCACAAGTAATCAGTATCTAGTATGTCCATGTTCGGCAAGCCTATTTCTCACCGTTTGAGCACATATCCTGGTATTGGTACGTCCAGGTGTTATAGCTGCGGTAGTCGTTGCCGTCAAAAATCCGTTACGTAGATGTGGCGATCATTAACTGTGCCAAGTGTTCGATAACGACCTGCCAGACGAGATATTGTCACACGCGACCCACCAAAACGTGCAGCGACGTCACCATGACGTGCACCTGCCTGTAGCATACCAATAGCCCGATTACGTTCATCAGTAGACAAACGTGGCATACTTGTTACGAAAGAAACCGGATAAGTAATGTGTTTTTCTTCAACTGTACTTCAACCCTTACACAAATCAATATTCACGTAAACTCAACATGTACCATGTACCTCGTACCCCGTGCAGCACGTGGAAATCTAAAGCTAGGTCGTTTACTTAAATGCTTCAATGAATTTAGCTAATCCCTATGATTTATATGTACGAACTATAACCACTTAATTTCAATTAACTTTTAAGAATATTTACTTATTGTTAAAGAAATAATTGAAATATTAATATGGTATCGTTTCTTATTTGGGTGAGTATATATGTTTTTCCCAGAACAAGATATAAAAGAATGTGAATTTCTGATAGAAAGTGTGCAATTTATTTCAGAAAAAATATTTAACAAAGATAAACAACACATATGAGTATTGTATATAATAACCGGTATTACAAAATACTTACAACTATCCGGTCCAATATACTTAACCCCAATCCTTCTTAGTGTATGCGCCACGTGAAAACAGGTATTTAAGGGTTTACATCAATGAGGATTTAAAATAACATGACATTCTAATGTGTGTTTATATTCAATAGTGTTATATTGACCTGATCTAGACAACTGTGCAGGTTTTCCTGTTATTATGATATTCATGTTCGGCTATAACATTTATGATAATTGATTGATACTGCAGGGTTCGCTTGTTTGGTTCGATTTAAAATAAATGAACAACACCAAGTTGATATTGAATGACCATTTAATAAATAAATGACGGACACAATATCAGTATCTGAACAGTATATCCAATCAATGACATATATATATATGATATCTTAAATATATTTAATATGTGTGTTGTTTTTTCTACCATGTATGTCTTATTAAGTTATTTTATATAAAAAGATACATCATAGAAATATAGAGTTCAAATGGGACCTAGAAATGACTTCGAGATAGCGGTGTGTTCGAGTGATTCTTCGACTAATACTAAACCCATTTATGTTCTGTTATCTTCGTAAAATAGGGCAGTGGTGAACAATATGTGAAACAGTACTGCAAACGTTATAAGTGCTCGTACTGCTACTACACTGTTTCCTGAATCAGACTGCACTGAAGCACATATATCTAGGAATTCACTTCTTGTATAGACCCGCTCTTAATATGGCGTCTTTGCTCTTGATCTTCAGACTTGATGTAAAACAATCGATTGAGAACAAACTCCATAGACTTCAAACGTATCTCTCTATTTATATATATTAGAGATAATAAAGGTTGTGTTTTGTACTGATCTATCCGTTTAAGCAGAAACTACAAACGTTGACCCGAAGCTTCTTTCAAGCGTGTGTAAGCAAAATATAAACATTTTGATTAGACTGTGTGAATGTACAGGATGATCTGGATATACTTTTAATAGCTGTAAAGCTGTATTAGTAAACAGTACTACTTCAATTTGAACATAATTCCACGAGAAAACCAACATTATGGACTCTTGGTAGTGTATCAACCAAAATCAGCCTGCGCAGTCCGCCCAGGCTAATCCGGGCCGACACATTACGTCTCAGGGAGATAGAGGTATAGAGTAATAATTTCCTGAAACAGAAAATCCACGAGAGGTGAAAAAGTGTCTTTCCAGGTTAGCCTACGCTGTATGCTAAGGCCGATCCGGGTCGATACTTTACGCAGAGTCTACAGTGTTGGTTTTCTCGTGAAACGGCTAATTTATAACCTTACAGTCGTTAATTGTATGGTGGACAACATATTGGTAACCGAGCCAGTCGCTAATTTCATGGTGGACATCATATTGTTAGCCGAGCCAGTCTTTAATTCTTGGTGGACAACATATTGTTAACCGAGCCAGTCTTTAATTCTTGGTGGACAACATATTGTTAACCGAGTCAGTCTTTAATTCTTGGTGGACAACATATTGTTAACCGAGCCAGTCTGTAATTCTTGGTGGACAACATATTGTTAACCGAGCCAGTCGTTAATTCTTGGTGGACAACATATGGTGGACACCCTCTTCCAATAAACCACCGAGGCGGACCCTCTTCCAATATACCACCGAGGCGAACCCCTTCCAATATACCACCGAGACGGACCCTCTTCCAATACACCACCGAGACGGACCGTCTTCCAATATACCACCGAGACGGACCCTCTTCCAATACACCACCGAGACGGACCCTCTTCCAATATACCACCGAGGCGGACCCTCTTCCAATATACCACCGAGACGGACCCTCTTCCAATATACCACCGAGACGGACCCTCTTCCATTACACCACCGAGACGGACCGTCTTCCAATATACCACCGAGACGGACCCTCTTCCAATATACCACCGAGGCGGACCCTCTTCCAGTATACCACCGAGACGGACCCTCTTCTAATATACCACCGAGACGGACCCTCTTCCAATATACCACCGAGACGGACCCTCTTCCAATACACCACCGAGACGGACCCTCTTCCAATACACCACCGAGGTGGACCCTCTTCCAATATACCACCGAGACGGACCCTCTTCCAATACACCACCGAGACGGACTCTCTTCCAATACACCACCGAGGCGGACCCTCTTTCAATATACCACCGAGGCGGACCCTCTTCCAATATACCACCGAGGCGGACCCTCTTACAATATACCACCGAGGCGGACCCTCTTCCAATACACCACCGAGGCGGACCCTCTTCCAATATACCACCGAGACGGACCCTCTTCCAATACACCACCGAGGCGGACCCTCTTCCAATATACCACCGAGGCGGACCCTCTTCCAATACACCACCGAGACGGTCAAAACTTTAACAGGTTTTCATAAGTTATGCTGGTTAGACCGAGCGCTAGGTATGTGCACATATATTGCATCATCTTTGAATTTCGACAGACTACTGCGTATGTAAGAAGCATTCTTAAACCAGTTTAGAACAATGTAGGCGGGGTTGAGTCTGCACGAACGGCTGGGATTGGTCTTTATTATCGCAAATGTAGTTAAAAGTCGAGGATAGTAAACTTATATTTACTGTTCACTATCTTGTCTCATGCATAAATTGTTATTTTTTTTCACAATGTTTTAAACTATATTCAAGAATTTCGTTCATAGAGGGTTTCCATACGTTTCACGCAATGTTTTCAAAGTCGTCTGCTGCATATTTACTGTGCATCTACATGTAGGTGAGAACGTTTAGGTGCGCAATATTTAATCGTGCTATTTTGCCAGTACTTTCAAAACCACAAACGGTCAGTTTTCGTCTGACATTACTTCAATTGATATTGATTGATGATCGATTGATTGATTAATTGATTGATTGATTGATTGATTGTCTAACGCCGAATCAAATAGTATTTCAGAAAGTTAATCACTCTCGGAAATAATGAATGGCCCAGCCAAGGTTCGCATCCACGACTCCTGGATTGATAGCTCTTGTGGTTACAGACTAAACTATCACGGTTCGACATTTTAAACATATGTATAGGTATGGTGGTCAGGCTATGTAAGTGAGCGATTTGATCTAAATCGTATCCAGCTTTTATTTCCCTCGAATGACCTTCCCTTCTTGACGCTGAGGAGTGTGGGGTTAGCATTACGACTGAGGAGTGTGGGGTTAGCATTACGACTGACTCTCTGGTGTCGGGATAAATGGACCAGAAAACTAACTAGTCCCCGAACACGCCGTGATATAACAACTGAAACTATGTTGAAAGCGGCGTAAAACCCCATGCAGACAATTTCCCCGTGATGGTTGTTACATCGGTTATTTTATGTAAAAATATAAACCAGAGGCGAGTAAGTGTTTTTTTCATCCCATGGGGAAAATAAGTAATAGATAAATGAGCCAGTGCATGGGAAAAGCTACAAGTTGACTTTTGAGACAAGTGCATATCCAGATCACCCTGTGTCCCCGCACAGTCTGATCAAGATCGGCAAATTGACATATTACTTACACAAGCTTGTTAGATAAATAATTCTGTCAACTTGTGTATATTCTGATATTCAGAAATGCCAATTTGTACCTTTTTGAATGCACTGTCTCAAATGTAACCCACGTGTGTTTGGGAGAACGAAGATGACGTATGGTTTAGATAGAGAGAAGTTAATTCGAGTCGCGGCAGACCATTAGTGGTATTGCTCCATCTACGCACAGTGCAGAATCCCGTCAGACCATTAGCGGACTTGCTCTATCTACGCACAGTGCAGAATCCCGTCAGACCATTAGCGGACTTGCTCTATCTACGCACAGTGCAGAATCCCGTCAGACCATTAGCGGACTTGCTCTATCTACGCACAGTGCAGAATCCCGTCAGACCATTAGCGGACTTGCTCTATCTACGCACAGTGCAGAATCCCGTCAGACCATTAGCGGACTTGCTCTATCTACGTACAGTGCAGAATCCCGTCAGACCATTAGCGGACTTGCTCTATCTACGCACAGTGCAGAATCCCGTCAGACCATTAGCGGACTTGCTCTATCTACGCACAGTGCAGAATCCGTCAGACCATTAGCGGACTTGCTCTATCTATACGCACAGTGCGGAATCCCGTCAGACCATTAGCGGACTCGCTCTATCTACGCACAGTGCGGAATCCCGTCAGACCATTAGCGGACTCAGTGCAGAATCCCGTCAGACCATTAGCGGACTTGCTATATCTACGCACAGTGCAGAATCCCGTCAGGCTGTGGATACGGACAAGACCATTAGCGGACTGGCTCCATCTACGCACAGTGTAGAATCCCGTCAGACCATTAGCGGACTTGCTCTATCTACGCACAGTGCAGAATCCCATCAGGCTGTGGATACGGACACCCTCACCCTTGCCCCCATATAGTTGTTTTCAAAACATTGTGGCAAAAGGTTAAATTGCTCATAATGACCCTTTATGTTTTTAATTCTATTCATAAATTGTGCTTTTATTTATAGATGTGTCTATACGTTTGTCTAGGCGTATTCACAGTCGTCTGCTGCAGAGGTGTAGTTTATGGGAAAGGGTATATAGAAAGAGACATAGATATAACCATTGATGAAACACTAGAAGCGCAGCCTCATTTGTCTCACTACAATGTCTCTTTTTTGGATGCTCAATTTAGTAAGGCGAGTTACCCTGTTATCGTTTTAACCTTTTTTCTTAAACTTTTCCATTATATTAACGACGTTTTGAAGAATGTTGTACTTTTTTCCGACACAATGGGAAACAATTCATAACGGAATATTTATCCTGTCTCACATTATTTGCTTAACAAGTCTCAGAATCTGAATGATTGTTACGGTAATTATACCTCATTTTCATGAGATTAAGTTTTAGATGGGTAATCATACCTCATGTTCATGAGATTAAGTTTTAGATGAAGCGTACGTATATCATGTATATCATCTGAACGAAAAACTAAATAGCTCAGTAAAATACGAAGGTATAATTTAACAAATGATAAGAAAACAAAGGAACTGTTCAATTTGTTCATCTTGGTATTACAGGAGCGAACGGAAGATGGGTGATAAGGCAGCCATCTTCAAAATTTGCATAACCAAATCTTCAGAATTTTACGGAAAAACCAACTACTCGCTAATAAGTCGAAGAAGTATATTATAAGATACTGATATAAGGGCTAGTATGTATGTATACGTAACGTGGTCATTTTCTTCACTTGTCATGAATACCTTAACTCTTTCCCAGATACTGACGCTGTATGATGCCTCAGTAGCGTACGATATTTGAAATCATTGTGATAAAAGAAGATTTTGCTTATAACAAACAGTGTCTCCTTTTGCCACCATGATTTCAACTCGATTCAATTAACATATTTTCTATATTTTCATTTATATTATTTATTTTGCCTAGATATCTTCAAAGTCGTCTGCTACACATTTCTTGTATGTGGAAAAGGGTTAAGGTTCGTTGTTGTAGAGAATGGCTCCCTGTTAGATGTGTCGGATGATCGAGCCTTGTCGCGTCGCGTCTTAACCCTTTCCTATTTTGACGCAATAGAAGCAGACGACTTCTGAAAACGTTTCGGCCAAAAGTGAAAATGCTCATGATGAGCAATTTCTCCTTTGGCCACAATGTCTTCAACTTTATTTAACAATTATTTTATGGAGATTGTTCAGGTTTTTGTCACTATGTATTCAAAGTCGTTTGCTGCAGAGTTGTTGTATGGGAAAGGGTTAATTCGTACAAATATCACATGCCTAGATAAAGATAAAATAAGTGTAAAGATTTAAAGAAGAGAGTAGGACTTCCCGGAGACACCATCAATTTCAGCAGCAGAATGACGCTGACTGAGGACAGACGAGAGTAAGACCAAAAGAGTATTGAAGAGTGACAATTGAGAGAGATAAAGTGCGTATTTGGTTACAGCAAAAGCAGATTACGACAGAATGCGCTGTGGAATATCTGTAGTCATTGCCCTATTTATATGTATTTTCAAAAAAGAGAGGAAAAGACAAAAATCACCCTTCCAATTGGCACACATATTTTGACGCACTTGCAGCAGACGTCTTTTGAAAAGATTTAGACTAAAGGAGGTATTTCCAGTAATAGCAAATTCTCATTTGTTATAATGTTTTCACTCAATTAAATAATTAAAGTTTCATTAATAGAGTAGTTTAAAGTTGTAAAATACACCAAACATAAAACGTGGAGGTCAAATCGAGGGCTTGGTGTGAAACGGTTGTAACTAAAAACTTATTTTGAAAACCCTAGTTTAGGGGCAATTTTGACCCCTTTGTAAACAATTCAAATTTAGGTGCCATTGCTCAGAACGAGCAATGGCACCTAAATTTCCATTGTTTACCAAGAAAAATGATTTAACGCTTAAAAAG